>SJYC01100411.1:0-20001 GCA_006408675.1 Madoqua kirkii
TTATAAATTATATATTATTGCTATATTATATATGTAATACATATATTATAATTATTATAATATATAATATTATATATTATAATATATAATATAATATGGAGAAGGTAATGGCACCCCACTCCAGTACTCTTGCCTGGAAAATCCTGTGGGTGGAGAAGCCTGGTTGGCTGCGGTCCATGGGGTTGCTAAGAGTAGGACACGACTGAACGGCTTCACTTTCACTTTTGACTTTCATGCATTGGAGAAGGAAATGGCAACCCTCTCCAGTGTTCTTGCCTGGAGAATCCCAGGGATGGGGGGAGGCTGGTGGGCTGTCGTCTGTGGAGTCAGACGTGACTGAAGCGACTTAGCAGCAGTAGCAGCATAATATATTTATTATATGATATATAATATATGTTATATATTACATATGTAGTATATAAATTATAATATATTATATAATACATAAGTTATATTACATAATATTATATACTTATATATAATTATATTGCTGCTGCTGCTAAGTAGCTTCAGTTGTGTCTGACTCTGTGTGACCCCATAGACAGCAGCCCACCAGGCTCCCCCGTCCCTGGGATTCTCCAGGCAAGAACACTGGAGTGGGGTGCCATTTCCTTCTCCAATGCATGCAAGTGAAAAGTGAAAGTGAAGTCAGTCATGTCCGACTCTAAGTGACCCCATGGACTGCAGCCCACCAGGCTCCTCCATCCATGGGATTTTCCAGCCAAGAGTACTGGAGTGGTGTACCAGTACCTTCTCCAAGAGTACTGGAGAAGGAGAGTACCTTCTCCTATAATTATATATACTTATTCTCAAACAATTGAGTAAAATAATACATACATACATATATAAGTTGAGAATAAGTTGATGATATAATGCCGTTATTCTCCAAATACTTCATTGTGTGATCCCTAAAATAGCACAGCCATATATAGAAGACAAAATCAGTAAATTAAAATGACACAACACTGTTAGCCAACCTGAAAACCTGTTTAAATGTTGCCAATTGCCACATTAATGTCCTTAACAGCAGAGAGTATATTTTTCTCCGTTCCGGGACCTAACCCAGGACCACATACTGCATTTGTCTCCTTTAATTTGGAGCAGTAATTCAGCCTGTCTCCATCTTTCAGGATCTTCACGATTTTAGAGAGTACAGGCCAGTCCTTTTGTAGAATGTCCTTCAGTTTGGTTTTGTGTAATGCTTTTGAAATGATTAGGAGTCAGAGGGTGCATTTTGGACAGGAATACAAGAAATGGTACTGTGTCCTTCTCTGTGTATCATGTCAGGAGGTACTTGGTTAAGATGTTTCCGTATTACTTCACTGTAAAATTCCCATTCTGTTTATATTTAGTAAGTGTCTTATGGAGAGATATTTTGAGACAATATATGTATCTTGCTTCTCATAACAATTTTACTCATTAATTTTAGCATTTATGAATCTTGCATGAAATAAGTAACTGGAGGTTGCCATTTAGTAATTTGCTAATTATTTAAAATACAAATTTATTTCTCTAAGAAGTAAGAATTTTGAAGACATAACCTTAATACCTTCATCTCACCCCAAGTGAACAATAATTCCTTAATTGTCCTGATTATATTATGAATTAAAAGTATTTTGTTTGAGATACTTTTAGATTTATAGAATTTCAAAAGCAGTTTAGAAGGTTCTGTATACCAATGACTTTGTGTTAAATATATAGACATATTGGAAAGAACTGACATCTTAATAATACTGAACCTTCCAATCCATGAATGTGACTATCTGGTTCTTCTTTGGTTTCTTTCTTCAGTGTTTTATAAATTTTGCCATATAGATTCTTGCACACGTATGAAACTAAATTTCATTTTCAGTATACTATTATAAGTGGTATTTAAAAAATAGTTCATCACCAAAAAGTGACTTTATATCCAGTAAACTTGCCAAACTCACATACTAGCTCTAAGACGTATTTTTGGTATATATTTTGAAATTTTCTATGTAGACAATCATGTCATGTGTGAATGGAGACCATCTTCTTTCTTCCTGTCCAATCTGTAAGCCTTTGACTTCCTTTTCTTGTTTTCTTGTATTGGCTAGAATGTACCCAGCATGGTGCGTCCAGTAGGATGTTGGATAGAAATGGTGAGAGAGGACATTCCTGGCTTGTTCTTAATGGGGACATTCAGTTTTTTACCATGAGACGTGTTTTTTCTTTTTTCTGTTAGTGTTAATTACATTGATTGATTTTCAAATCAAGACTCCCAGGATAAACTTGAGTGTGAGATATTTATTATTCTTTTTATATAATGCTCAATCTGATTTGCTAAGAGTACGTCGACTGTTTTGGCTGAGCTCTTCTTAGAAGTGTCCAAATAGTGGCATCTACCCCAGGTAAGTGTGTGGTCACATCTCTTCTCTCCCTATAGGTATCTACTTGTATTTTGGATCTGTTGGTTTTCCTGAGACCTCAGTTCTCTAAGAGGTTTGAAAAAAGTTATGAATTTGCAGTTGTCTGACCTTCTCTTTTCTGTGTTGTTGCTGCTGTAAGGATGAGAGGAGTGCTCTGTCCAGCTCTGTGAATCCCTAATTGAAAACTGGAGGCTCCACAACTTTTTTCCCACAATTGTTTATTTTAGTCAGAATCCAAATAAAATTTATACAACATAATGTTTATATATCTCTTAAGTCCTTTTTGATCTATATTTTCTTCCTCTCTTTCTCTCTTTTTTCTTTCCCTTGCTACTTTTTTCTGTTATGTCATCAAAGACACTGGGCCTGTCTGTCTTACAGAGGTTCCTCCAGTCTTAATTTTGCTGATTGCATCTCTGAGATGTGGTTTAGTGTGGTGCTCTGTCTCCTATAAACTGGTAGTTATATCTTGAGGTTTTTATCAGAATCAGGTTTATTTTTCTTTAATAGTTCATAATTTAGGTATTTGTGTGTCATGTTATTAGCTATTGATATTTAATGCCCAGCTCTGTTAATTCATTAGGGCCCTTTTAAAGCTTTTCTTCTACTGTAGTAAACATTATAGTAAAAATGTGCAATGAAAATTCTATAATGAAGTTGAAGAAAATGAAGCTTAGAGAGGTTAAGTGACTTTCCTAAGGCAGTACAGCCAGCGAGTAAAACATGTAGCCAGGCCTGGAACCAGTGTCTAATAAATGCAAGTCCTATATGCTTTTTATACCATATTGCCTCTGCAGAGTTTGCATTATTAAGTAATGGGAAGATCAGTGTTTCATCCCTAGGCACATGAGACATATTTATCTCTTTTAGGAAGACTGAATTCTCTTGCTTAGAGGCATAGGGCCATACCAAATGATTATTCAAAAAAAAAATTTCTCCTTAAGTTCTGGGTTATATTCATTTTTATGGATATGATTAAAGTTTTTTACGTTAATTCTAGTGTTCGAAATGATATCTAAATTCAGCTCAGAATCCTGAGCAAATTTCTGCTTGTACCTCCAGTGCTACAGAAAAGGAGAGAATAAAACAAACAGATTTAGATTAAGTACTATAAAGCAGTGTGTTTCTTTTGTCTACTACAGTCAAGGCTTGCTACTGAAATTTTCTTCAGCTTGGAGAAGAGAGAGAGGGGGAGAGAAGAAGGGAGAAAATAAGGAGGGAGAATGTTGCAGTTGGTTTTAATCTATCACCTAAATTTTTCATGGGTTTGATTCTCAAGTGATAAGAGTATCTCCCTTGCGGGAGTTGGGGGGGAGGTAAGAAATTCCATGAATTATTGGTTAGAGTTTTGTGAAACAGCTAAAGAAAAAGACATTTTTAACACTATAAAAATAAATGAACTGTGTTAAAATCAACCAAGGACAGATATCTATCCTGACCTGAGCATTCACTTTTCATCACAAGTGGATGTAAGTAGATACCCAGTCTATATCATCTGATGCATGACTGATGGTTCTAAGCTTATTTTTAAGAAAAGGGCATGACTGTCCCACCTTGCAAGTGTTTCCTGAAATCTCCACAACTTATTAAGTCAATAATAATAAAGATTAATCTTGAAATAATTTTAATCTATTTCAAATCCAATTTATGAAATAAGGAGGGATGAACTTGGCTTTAGCTTTTAACCACAGGGTTCTGGGAATCCCCGAATAGAGGAAGTGCTCTACCTCCCATATGACCTTCCATGCAGACTTAGAAGCTTAGGTATGAATGGACTTTTTTGGCCTGGATAGAACTTTTTCTCTGGACTGGGTCCAGTGGAGTTACTGGAATCTTGTTGGACGCAGGAGAAAATGGATCAGAAATCCAAAGAACCAATCCAACTTTGAAAACAATGTATGTCAAAGATGCAGCACGAGAACCAGGGTGAACAGATGTAAAGTGGGATTATTGGGTTGGCCAAAAAGTTTGTTTGGGTTTTTCCATAAGATGTTATGGAAAAATCCCAATGAACTTTTTGGTCAGCCTCTTTAGAATATTAAAAGTGTTGTGGAGTTGTAGTGATATTCTGGTCCAGCTCATTTTGGGGAAAGTGACTCATCCAAAGTCCCAAAATTGCCACTGGCTTAAGTAGGTGCCGGAATTTTGTTGTCTAAAGTTATTCCTTAAATGTCTTTTCCCCTGACATCTGGATTCAGAAGACCTGGGCATGAGTCTGGCTGTAATGTTAATTGCAACTGTGATCTTGGGTAAATCACTGATTGTCACTGAACCTCCTTTCCTCCACCTGAAAACTGTGAATATTAATACCCTTTAGGATGTAGTGGATTAAATGGGATAATATGCATAGAAGCCACTTGTGAACTGTAAAGTGCATAAGAAGTTATTAAAACTGAGGGATCAAACTAAGTCTGGTTAGATCCACTGACATTCCCTAGGAAATTTCATGATAGACCTAGACTTGCCTTCTCCCTGAAAACCTTGGGTATGAATCGAAGCCCCCTAATATCTCATGGAATGAGCTGTGGTGAGGTCATCAGTCGCCACCTTAGTAGGGTCATCCGGAAGGGCCCATTTATACTCTGGAAGGAACCTGATTCTTGACAGCAGCCTCTACATCCTCCTTCTGCTGTGAAAAAAATTTATTTAATAGATTTCACTAATGTCTGTAGGAGTGTTCACCAGAGATCTTTGGAAAGAGTAATCTTCACATTTAGAAATCTTCTCATAACGGATAATGGGATGATGAGGTGAAAAATGATCTTGGCTACTTATGATTCTGAAAAGCCTTCAGACTGAATAATGTATGGTGAATTAGACATAATGGCAGAAAAGAAATAACTCATTTACTTCAAGGTCCACTTAGTTACTTAATCACTTTTACTGTCATATAAATACATACTGCCAGGCAAAGTGGTGAAAAGTTAGTAATAGCAAAAAATGCAACTGTATAATGACAGCCGAGCAACTGCTTTAAAAAGAGAACTTAATTCTGGATTTCTCACGGCATGTGCACTGTAGAGAAGCAGTGAATGGAATCCCTTACTTTGTCTCTGCATTATTATATATCATGGGACACAGAGGTATAAAATTAGCCAGTTAGATCTGAATCGTGTTTGGACGTAAATGAGATCGTTAGAGTGAAAATACTTTGGGAGAACACTAGTAGAATATAGGGTTATTGTTACTTTAAATTTTTAGGTAATTTAGGCCAGAGAATGGAATGGACACTATTAGCCACATATGCTGAAACAGAAAAACCTGTCCTGGAGTTATGACAGGCATTAAAATGCCCCATGTGGCGTCTGGGTGTCAACAGAACTAGCAAAAAGCACAATTACCGAATTGTGTTACAGATACCAAGTGAGCAGGAACTTGGTCATGAAGGGCAGTTTGTGAGAGCGGAATAATTAGAGGGAGCTATACAAAGACCTTGAAGAATGGGAGAAGTTTAGGTGTGGAAAAACTGAAAGGTGAATTCCAGTCTGGTTTGTGTTTTTTTCAAGGATAAGGAAGAAAGTTTTCAAAGATAAGAGCTGGAAATATATGGTTCTAAAAGTTGGACTGATCCTAGTCTTGCCCTTCTTCAGGGCCTCCAGAGATTTTTCAACAAGGAATCAATTTGGGGATCTTGCTCAACGATGAGCACAGGTGTTGTCTTGACACAGAAAATTCCGGCAGTGGTTAATGAAACTTTTGTCCCCTCTCATGTTCATTAAACTGTAAAGCAAGATTTCTCTCCTGTAAGAGAACTGTGTCAGTTGCCATCATCCTCTGGGCTTAGCTCTGCTTCTCATCAAGAGCTATGACAGAAAATGTATTTGTTGGAGTGGCTCTTTCCAGTAGAAACGCAATGCAAGCCGTGTACACAGGCCGCATGGGCAACTTAAAGTTTCCTCATAGCCACATTAAGACAGCAAAATGAATCTGATGAGACTATTTTAATATACAATTATGCTTAATCCAATGTATTTAATAAACAAAATTATTAATGAGCTGTTTTACATTCTTCTTTTCATACCTGGACTTCAAAATCTGGTATGTATTTTACTTTTTTAGAGCATATTTCAGTTTGGACTAGCCACATTTTAGGCTCTCAGCAACCATGTGGCTAGGTGGCTACAGTATTGGACATCATGAAATATTCTTTATCCGTTGTGGAGAGTGGTACTGACTGAGTTTAATTCTGTATCTGAGGATGAATTTCCAGAGTGTCTGGGATGGGGTGGGGGCATCTGTCCATATCTAATGATCCATCCAAAATCGACTCCATATGATCAGAAAAGTTTAAAATATTTATCAGAAGAATTTGTATGAATAATGGTTTACGTAGTTCTGAGGAGAAAGAAAATCAAAGGAAAATGTTGGTAGATTTACCATTATAACATAGAAAACTTTTTAGAATAATGAAAAAGTCAAAATATCATTGAAAAAGGGCACCTGACAGATTAGGGGAGATATTTGTACTTATTCAGAGACAGGTTTTAATGAATACCTATCGTAGTAAATATCTATCCTGTATAAAACTTATTCAAATGTAAGAAATAAAATTAATACCTCATTTGATTAATGAAATATTTAACAATTTATAGACGAAAGCCAATACTGTTTAAGAAAGTTTAATATGTGTATTTCTTACAAAAAAGAAAATTAACCATCATTTAAACCAGGCAAATTCTTATACTTATTTTTGAAGCAAAAACAGTAATGCCCATTGCTGACAAAATTCTAAGAATACATTGGGGTACACGAATCTCTTTTGTATGCCCAGCAGTGGGAGAATGGCATTGAAACATGTATATTATCATATGTGAAATG
This sequence comes from Madoqua kirkii, assembly GCA_006408675.1. Lineage (NCBI taxonomy): Eukaryota > Metazoa > Chordata > Mammalia > Artiodactyla > Bovidae > Madoqua > Madoqua kirkii. The sequence goes on from SJYC01100411.1 coordinate 7,209, forward strand.
AATCACCAGTCCAGGTTCAATGCATGAGACAGGGTGCTTGGGGCTGGTGCACTGGGATGACCCAGAGGGATGGGATGGGGAGGGAGGTGGGAGAGGGATTCAGAATGGGAAACACCTGTACACTCGTGGTGGATTCATGTCAATGTATGGCAAAACCAATACAATATTGTAATTAGCCTCCAATTAAAATAAATAAATTCATATTTTAAAAGATGTAAAAAAAAGAATACATTGGTAAAATCATTTTGAGATGCAGTATGAACAGAATAGCACTAGAATCTTAAAACTGCTCCTATCTTCTTATCTGCAGTTCCACTCTTGGGTATATATTCTAAGGAAGTAATACATCAGAAGAAAATAAAGGGTGCATTTGAAAATGTTCATTTCTACTTGTCTGTAATAGTGAAAAATTAGAGGGTGGTTAAACAAATGATACTAGATCACCTAAATTTACAATTATATAGCCATTAAAGTAGTAATTTTGAAGATTGCATGGGAAAATGTTTAAGGCACATTATATGGAAAAGAATGTAAAATTGTGAGTACATTTTGATTATAAAAATATGAAACCCTATGTGTAGACAGAGACCAGAAGGGAGTATAAAAAGATAAATATACCCATGTAAAGGTGGAGGGATTATGATTTGGTATATTTTTTAAAACAAATTCTAAGAGATTGGATCAAGATAGTAGGAAACAAGCATATGCAGTCATTTCACATGCTAGCTAGATTGTACTCAAAATCCTTCAAGCTAGGCTTCAGCAGCATGTGAACTAAGAACTTCCAGTTGTATAAGCTGGATTTAGAAAAGGCAGAGGAACCAGAGATCAAATTGCCAACATCTGCTAGATCATAGAAAAAGCAAGAGATTCCAAAAAACATTTGCTTCACTGACTACGCTAAAGCCTTTGACTTTATGATCACAACAAATTGTGAAAATTTCTTAAGGAAATGAGAATATCAGACCACCTTACCTGCCTCCTGAGAAACCTGTATGCAGGACAAGAAGCAACAGTTAGAACCAGACATGGAACAATGGACTGGTTCAAAATTGGGAAAGGAGTACATCAAGGTTGTATATTGTCACCCTGCTTTTTAAACTTATATGCAGAATCAGTCCAGTTCAGTTCAGTCACTCAGTTGTATCTGACTCTTTGCAGCCCCATGAATTGCAGCACGCCAGGCCTCTCTGTCCATCACCAACTCCCGTAGTTCACTCAAACTCATGTCCATGGAGTAGGTGATGCCATACAGCCATCTCATCCTCGGTTGTCCCCTTCTCCTCCTGCCCCCAATCCCTCCCAGCATCAGAGTCTTTTCCAGTGAGTCAACTCTTCACATGAGGTGGCCAAAGTACTGGAGTTTCAGCTTTAGCATCATTTCTTTCAAAGAACACCCAGGATTAATCTCCTTCAGAATGGACTGGTTGGATCTCCTTGCAGTCCAAGAGACTCTCAAGAGTCTTCTCCAACACCACAGTTCAAAAGCATCAGTTCTTCGGCACTCAGCTTTCTTCACAGTCCAACTCTCACATCCATACATGATCACAGGAAAAGCCATAGCCTTAACTAGATGGACCTTAGTCGGCAAAGTAATGTCTCTGCTTTTGAATATACTATCTAGATTGGTCATAACTTTCCTTCTAAGGAGTAAGCATCTTTTAATTTTATGGCTGCAGTCAACATCTGCAGTGACTTTGGAGCCCCCCAAAATAAAGTCTGACACTGTTTCCACTGTTTCCCCATCTATTTCCCATGAAGTGATGGGACCAGATGCCATTATCTTCATTTTCTGAATGTTGAGCTTTAAGCCAACTTTGTCACTCTTCTCTTTCACTTTCACTAAGAGGCTTTGTCATTGCTCTTCACTTTCTGCCATAAGGGTGGTGTCATTCTGCATATCTGAGGTTATTGATATTTTTCCCTGCAATCTTGATTCCAGCTTGTGCTTCTTCCAGCTCAGCATTTCTCATGATGTACTCTGCATATAAGTTAAATAAGCAGGTTGACAATATACAGCCCTGACGTATTCCTTTTCCTGTTTGGAACCAGTCTGGTGTTCCATGTCCAGTTCTAACTGTTGCTTCCTGACCTGCATACAGATTTCTCAAGAGGCAAGTCAGGTGGTCTCGTATTTCCATCTCTTTCAGAATTTTCCACAGTTTACTGTGATCCACACAAAGACTTTGGCATAGTCAATAAAGCAGAAATAGATGTTTTTCTGGAACTCTCTTGCTTTTTCAATGACCCAGCGGACGTTGGCAATTTGGTCTCTGGTTCCTTTGCCTTTTCTAACACCAGCTTGAACATCTGGAAGTTCACAGTTCACATATTGCTGAAGCCTGGCTTGGAGAATTTTGAGCATTACTTTACTAGCGTGTGAGCTTAAAGTCAGACTGGATTAGTCAAAAGCTAGACTGCTGGGGGAAATATCAACAATCTCAGATATGCAGATAATACCACTTTAGTGGCAGAAGAGAAGAGAAACTAAAGAGCCTCTTGATAAAGGTGAAAGAGGAGAGTGGAAAAACTGGCTTAAAACTCAGCATTCAAAAAACTGAATTAAAATTAAAGACATGTACTCCTTGGAAGAAAAACTATGACAAATCTGGACGGTGTATGAAAAAGCAGAGACATCACTTTGCCTACAAAGGTTGTATAGTTAAAGCTATGGTTTTATTAGGAGTCATGTGTGGATGTGAGAGTTGGACCATAAAGAAGGTTGAGCACCAAAGAATTGATGCTTTCAGACTGTGGTGCTGGAGAAGATTCTTGAGAGTCCCTTGGACTTCAAGAAGATCAAACCAGTCAATTCTAAAGGAAATCAACTCTGAATACTCACTGGAAGGACCAATGCTGAAGCTGCAGCTCCAATACTTTGGCCACCTGATGCAAAGAGCTCATTGGAAAAGACCCTAATGCTAGGAAAGATTGAGGGCAGGAGGAGAAGGGGGTGCAGAAGATGAGATGGTTGGATGGCATCACTGACTCAGTGGACATGAATTTGAGCAAACTCCGGGAGACAGTAAAGGACAGGGAAGCGTCGTGTATTGCAGTTCATGTGGTCGCAAAGAGTCGGACACGACTTAGAGACTGAACAACAATAGTAATTTTATAAGTGTGAGTATTAATTTACAAATAGATAAATCAGATTCTTTACCATCTGAGCCACCAAGGAAGCCCCAAATAGAAGAATAAAATGGGGCAAGGTTCAGAAACAGTTTTAGGTAAGTGTGGGAAATCAGTTTATTATGAAGCATTCAATCTATAGAAAACTAACAGACCATTTAGTAGATGATGTTGTTATCACAGGCTCCTCATTCAGAAAAACATCTAAACAGACATTTAGATTATATCATATTTTATTATACACAAAAGTCAATCCCAGGAGTGTTACCAAACTAGGTACAAAATCACCACTACCATCAACCATGTAAGTAAGCAAACAAAGCTATAAAGGCTACCATAATTTAAAAAATGCATTTAATATGAGTAAAAAAATTATTTAAAAATAGTTTTTAAAATAATTGAGTACAAAAGATACATTAAATTATTTTTAAACATTAAAAAATAATAAAATTATTTAAAAATAATTTTAGAGTTACATAAAAGTACAAAGATAGTTCAGAGTTTTTGTACACCCTTCTCCCAGATTACCCTAATGCACACATCTCACATAACCAAAAAGTTTTGATGACCTCAAATGAAAAGATAGGCCTATCAAAGGCAAATTTATGAGAATTATGCTGAAATTCAGATTTTGTTGAGAGGACAGACTGATATAAAGTATTTTCAACATATATAATGGGAATTTTATTAATATCCAATAATGAGCTCCAACAAATCAGTAACTATAAATAGGGAGCACCTCAATAAAAATGTGCAGGAAAAATTAGGCAATTCACAGAAGAATAAAAATGTAATATATAAAACACCCAAAAACATACATAGAACTCTTAAAATACAATGATTCAAAGCAAGCTAATAGAAATGGGCTAAAGACTTTAATAAACCCTTCACCAAAGAGGATACACAGGTGGCAAATACGCATGTGAAAAGGAGATCCGTTTCATGTACCATCAGGGAACTGCAAATTAAAGCAATCGTGTGATACCGCTGTGCTCCTCTTGGGGTGGCCACAGTCCAGAACACTGACACTAAATGCTGGTGAGGATGTGGGACGGTAGGAATTCTCATATGTTGCTGGTGGGACTGCAGAATGGTATTTTAGAAGACAATGTGGTGGTTTCTTACACAGCTAAACACCCTAACCATACAATCCACCAGCTGAGTTCTTTGATATTTACTCAGAGGAGTTGAAAACTGTGTCTACACAGAAATTGGCACAGTCCTGTTTGTATCAATTTTATAATTGCCAAGACTTGAAAGCAACCAAGATACTCCTTGGTAGGTAAATGGGTAAATAAACTGTGGAACATCAAGAGAATGGAATACTACTCAGCACTAAAAAGAAGTGTGTTATCAAGCTGTGAAAAGACGTGGAGGAAATTTAAATGCATATTACTGAGTGAAAGAAGTCAATCTGTAAAGGCTACATGCTGTGTGATTTCATCCTCACGATATTCTCGAAAAGGCAAAGCTATGAAGACAGTGAAATGATCAGTGCATGTGGGGTAGAGGTGAGGAAGAGCTACGAACAGGTGGAACACAGAAGAGTTAAAAGGCAAAAAATACTCTGCATGGCACTATATCGGGGGATATCTATCATTATACATTTGTTCAAACCCATAGAATGTGCAACACCAAAATTGAGTCTTAAGGTACACTGTGGATTTTGGGTGATTATAATGTGTCAATGTAGATTCATCTTTGGTTAAAAAAAAAATGTACCATTCTAGTGAGTGATGTTGATAATGAGGAGGCTCGTGTGTGCAGGCAGGGAGTATATGGTAAATCTGTGTACCTCTGTCTTAAGTTTGTGTACTTTTTAAGAGTAGTGTTAGGTTTAGTAAACTCTTTAAAAAAAGGGGATAGAGCCGTGTGTCAGACATGTGTATGACCTCTAGGATGTGTTGTTAAAGTGAAGAAAGCAAGTCAGAGGATGGATAGTAGAATCTAATCCCCTTTGTGTTAAGAAAGTGTTCATATATGTGAGTCAGTTCACGCAAAAATGATATGAAGGGTGCCCATCAAGGAATAGGGGAAGGAAGCATTCATGTTTCAAATTATGTAATTTTGGATGTTTGAATCTTTCACAGCATGAATATATCCCCATTGTAATTGTGTAAGGCAAATTGAAATGAGAAAAGAAGTGACAGATTTTATTTTCTTTTTATCTATTTACTTTATGAACATAAAACAATTCTTTTCTATTGACAGTATGTGCTTAGTCGCTCAGTCATGTCGGACTCTTTGCAACCCCATAGACTGTAGCCCTGGAGAAGGCAATGGCACCCCACTCCAGCACTCTTGCCTGGAAAATCCCATAGACGGAGGAGCCTGGTAGGCCACAGTCCATGAGTTCGCGAAGAGTCAGACATGACTGAGCGACTTCATTTTCACTTTTCACTTTCATGCATTGGAGAAGGAAATGGCAACCCACTCCAGTGTTCTTGACTGGAGAATCCCAGGGACGGGGGAGCCTGGTGGGCTGCCGTCTGTGGGGTCGCACAGAGTCGGACATGACTGAAGCGACTTAGCAGCAGCAACGGACTGTAGCCCACCAGGCTTCTCTGTCCATGGGGATTCTCCAGGCAAGAATACTAGGGTAGGTTGCCATGGCCTCCTCCAGGGGATCTTCCCAATCCAGGGATCAAACCCAGGTCCCCTGCATTGTGGGCAGATTCTTTACTCTCTGAGCTACTAGGGAAGCCCATTGACAGTATGGGGATTTAGAAAGAGTGAGGATATTTGAGTATATTCCTCCACAAAGGGCGTCTCTCAATACTGACTCACATTTCTAAATAGGCCAGCTTACCTTCTGGGAGCACAGCTCTCCATATCAGTTTCTTGTATCTCTTAGGGATTTCCTAACTGGCTCCCCAGCCCTGGCCTAAAGCTAAGGGGGCATTCAGTTTCCAGGCACAGGCTGGCAGTTGGCAGTGTTTGCTCAAAGGCAGGCTGATGTTCTAATCAGAGTGCTTTTCCTGTAGCACTGGCGTTTCAGAAACACTGACACCCAGGAGGAAGCGACAGATAAGCAGCATATCACCGGCCAGAGCAGGCCTTCCTATTTCTCAGATTAAATGGAAACATATGCCCAATTGTGAATTTAAAACAGTGTCATCAGGATGTTTGACAGCTCATTCAGGAATATAATATGGTTCTATTGAGGAGCCAAAAGCTACAGTCCAAATCTCAACATTTCCCTTCATCTATCACTGAATGAGAATGATATGTATATAGCTTTCATATACCTGGTATTGGTGTGTATGTACACACGTGTACCTGTGTGTGTGCTGCATGCACACATTCACATAAGTACATGCATATGTGAGCGTGTATGTGATTGATAGCCCCAGTCTAAAATGTTTCATGTTGTTTTCCTTCGTAACAATGAAAATATTCCCCCAAGACAAAATTATGATGTTGAAATCATATTCCCAGGGGATTGGGGAGCAGAGTGGGTATGTGCACAGGAGATAGCATGAATAGAAAATTCTGGTCGTGGTGTTTAATGATTTAGGATACCTATTCTAACTGTGTATCATCCATCCATCGATTCAAGAGTGTATTTTGTTAAAAAAAAAGCCAGACAAAGTAGAGTATTGAATGTAGAAAACAACTTCAGTTCAGTTGCTCAGTCATGTCTGGCTCTTTGTGACCCCATGGACTGCAGCATGCCAGGCCTCCCTGTCCATCACCAACTCCCAGAGTTTACTCAAACTCATGTCCATTGAGTGGGTGATGCCATCCAACCATCTCATCCTCTCTCATATCCTTCTCTTCCTGCCTTCAATCTTTCCCAGCATCATGGTCTTTTCTAATGAGTCAGTTCTTCGCATCGGTTGGCCAAAGTATTGGAGTTTCAGCTTCAGCGTCAGTCCTTCCAGTGATATTCAGGACTGATTTCCTTTAGGATGGATTGGTTTGAGCTCCTTGCAGTCCAAGGGACTCTTCAAGAGACTTTTCCAACACCACAGTTCAAAAGCATCAATTCTTCGCTTCTCAGCTTTCATTATAGTCCAACCCTCACATCCATACATGACCACTGGAAAAACCATAGCCTTAACTAGATGGACCTTTGTTGGCAAAGTAATGTCTCTGCTTTTCGATGTGCTATCTAGGTTGGTCATAACTTTTCTTCCAAGGAGTAAGCGTCTTTTAATTTCATGGCTGCAGTCACCATCTGCAGATTTTGGAGCACCAAAAAATAAAGTCTGCTACTGTTTCCACTGTTTTCTCATCTATTTCCCATGAAGTGATGGGACCAGATGCCATAATCTTCGTTTTCTGAATGTTGAGCTTTAAGCCAACTTTTTCATTCTCCTCTTTCACTTTCATCAGAGGCTCTTTAGTTCTTCTTCACTTTCTGCCATAAGGGTAGTGTTGCTGCAATCACCATCTGCAGTGGTTTTGGAGCCCCCCAAAATAAAGTCTGACACTGTTTCCACTGTTTCCCCATCTATTTCCCATGGAGTGATGGGACCAGAGGCCATGATCTTCGTTTTCTGAATGTTGAGTTTTAAGCCAACTTTTTCACTCTCCTCTTTCACTTTCATCAAGAGGCTCTTTAGTTCTTCATTTTCTGCCATTAGGGTGGTGTCATCTGCATATCTGAGGTTACTGATATTTCTCCCTGCAATCTTGATTCCAGCTTGTGCTTCATCCAGGCCAGCATTTCTCATGATGTACTTTTCTGCTAAGTCACTGCTAAGTCACTTCAGTTGTGTCTGACTCTGTGCGACCCCATAGACGGCAGCCCACCAGGCTCCCCTGTCCCTGGAACTTTTAAGGCAAGAACACTGGAGTGGGTTGCCATTGCCTTCTCCAATGCATGAGAGTGAAAAGTGAAAGTGAAGTTGCTCAGTCGTGTCCAACTCCTAGCAACCCCATGGACTGCAGCCCACCAGGCTCCTCCATCCATGGGATCTTCCAAGCAAGGGTACTGGAGTAGGGTGCCATTGCCTTCTCCGCATATAAGTTAAATAAGCAGGGTGACAATATACAGCCTTGACGTACTCTTTTTCTGATTTGGAACCAGTCTGTTGTTCCATGTCCAGGTCTAACTGTTGCTTCTTGACCTGCATACAGATTTCTCAGGAGGCAGGTCAGGTGGTCTGGTATTCCCATCTCCTAAAGAATTTTCCACAGTTTGTTGTGATCCACACGGCCAAAGGCTTTGGTGTAGTCAATAAAGCTGAAGTAGATGTTTTTCTGGAACTCTCGTGCAACTTAAGTATTAATTTTTCATGGAACTGTTTTTGAAAATGGTTCCATTCTGAGAATCTTTTAAATCTTAAAACAATTTTTAAATAATTGATGTATGTATGGCCATAATTTTGTGTTCTTGAAAGGAATAGCTTGGATGTCAGGATGTTGCCAGTTTCTACATCCTGTGCAAGATGTACGGGGCTTGAGGCAACTGTCAGAGAAGTCGTGTGTGTGTGTGGTGGTGCATGTGGAGGGGTGGGTATGTGGAGTGAGGGTCGGAAAGGCCAGAATTAGGCCAAGAGCCAAAGTGGGAGCCTTCTTCCTTCTCTCCTTTCCTTTCTTCTTTCCTCCTTTCCCCCTTTCTTCCTTTTATCTCTTCTGACTACTCCTAACTTCTGCCTTGCCTCTCCTCTTTTATTCTGTCTCCCTTTTTCACACTTGCTATTCTTTTCTCTACCTCTCACCTCTTTTGTATGTACAGTTATGGAATTTTTAGAAGTTTTTTTTTTATTATGCTTTTGTAAAGCATCTTTGGAGAAGGCAATGGCACCCCACTCCATTACTCTTGCCTGGAAAATCCCATGGGCGGAGGAGCCTGGTGGGCTGCAGTCCATGGGATCTCAAAGATTCAGACATGCCTGAGCAACTTCACTTTCACTTTTCATTTTCATGCATTGGAGAAGGAAATGGCAACCCTCTCCGGTGTTCTTGCCTGGAGAATCCCAGGGTCAGGGGAGCCTGCCGTCTATGGGGTCACACAGAGTCAGACATGACTGAAGTGACTTAGCAGCAGCAGCAGCGAAGTATCTTTAGCAGAAGACAGACTCATATGAATTGCTACAGTGCTTCAAATCCCAGCTGTTATAGCAGTATATCCCAAGTAACTTTGATAGGGAACATTCTTGAGGAATTAATAAGTTATTTTAAGGGCAATCATTGTGAAGAATAAAAGCAAATAAATTTTTAAAAAGAAAAAAATACTTCTAATTAAAAAATCATGTTCTTGTTGGAAATATCTTCACTTACTTGAATACAAAGAAATCAAAACATTAAAAGAAAATGTAGACTCACTAAAATCTCATATTCCCTGTTTTAAGTTTACCTTTTTCCTCAAGAAGTACCTGATTTCAGTTGTGACATTAAACTCTCAAGTTTGCTTGTGTATTATTAGCAGATATTTGTGACTTTGTTGCTGGTTTAAAACAAAAGTATTCAGTGTATACAGATTTGAATTAATAACTAGAATGGCCTATTGCCTAAGACTCAATAATAGGATGTCAAGCCAGAACATCATAAGAATGTCCAAACTAATCAAACAAAGCTTTCCTTGTATCTTAGCATTTGCTGCTGCCGTCTCCAGAAAAGACTGTGCCCTAGAGGGTTGGGTTGTCCAGGAGAAAGAAAAAAAGTGGGTTCAAATTTATTAAATTTTCTGATCTTCAGTTTCTTCTATGAAATGGGGATAGGAGTAGTAATATTTACTTAACAGATATTATGAAGTTGATATATAGTTAGAAGAATGCAAGCATTACTGAATCAACTTAAAGATTTATAGGTATTATGAATACTTCTTAGTTAGCCATACTATTATCCATACAAACGAAGAGAAATGAGGTATGTGAAAAATGCTGTCTAAATATTACTTATATTCAGTGCTCAGAAGGGACAGAGGTCATGATTTTTAAAAAACATACTTAAAAAAATGTATGTATTCATTTTTGAAGTCTTTGCTGCTTCGCAGGGGTTTTCTCTAGTTGCGGCGAGCTGAGGCTCCGCTTTGTTGCTGGGTGTGGGCTTCTCATTGAGGTGGCCTCTCCTGTTCTGGAGCGTGGGATCTAGGCATGTGAGCTTGATAGTTGCAGCTCGCAGGCTCTAGAGCGCTGGCTCAATAGCTGTGGCACAGAAGTTTCTCCCTTGCATGTGGCATCTCCCCGGACCAGGGATCAAACCCGTGTCGCCTGTATTGGTATGGAATTGGATAGAGTCTCTGTCTTCAAGTAGAAGACCAGCTAATGAAGTCAACAGCATAAAAAGTGCTTTCAATAGCAGATAGCTATAGTGAACGCATAGCTCTCAATTGTCTCTGTGCGGTTTACATTTTTGTAAGTTAAACAATGTCTAATGAGTACAAAACTCTGGTTGCTGATTATGTGTATTACAGAATGGAATGCAAAACTGTTGCTAAGTTACATTAAGCCACATACGAAAGATGCAAAATCTATAGTGAAAAAAGCTGGCTGCGAATGAATCCATTCTTCAGTCAACAAATAGTAAAAAGCACCTAACTATATACCATGCACTGGAGACACTGGGTGAACAAAACATATAGACTGTTTACTCTCCTGGAGTGGACACTCTGGTACAGTGTAGATGACCCTCCAGAAAGGAGTGATCAGGAAAATACCATCAGATAGTAAGACAGTGCCAGTGATTTTCAAAGAGTGGCCCCAGCTTAACAATATTGTTGTCACCTAGCAGTTTGTTAGAAATGCAGATTTTCAGAACTCAGATCTACCCCAGACCTGCTGAATCAGAAACTCTGGAGGGCTGGCCCTGGAATTTGTGTTTTAGTAAGTTCTCTGTGTGGTCCAGCTGTTCGCTCCAGGTTGAGAACAATGGCACCATGCCCAGAAGAAACGTTGCTTAATGTAGTTGAGAGTACTCAGGTATTTATTTGGGTTGGGTGCTGGGGAAGACCTCTCTGAAGAGCTGATGTTTAAGTCAAAATCCGAATGTCAAGAAAACTCATCCATGGTTCCAGATAGAACAGAGACCCAGTGTTGGGAATAAACATGGCATATTGCACGAGCGAAAAAGGTTGGTCTGGCTGGAATACACAGTGACCATATAGGGGTCAATGGGTAGAACAGTTCAAGCTATGGTCAGAGGTGTTTGTGGTGAGGGCTCAGCTGGTGGTGAAAAGTGGTGCCCAAAGTTAATGGGCATACGAATCACCTGGGAATTCTGTTGAAGTGCAGATTCTGATTCAGTAGATCTGGGGGTGGGACTGAAATTCTGCCCTTTAGCAGCTCCTTGGCAATGATGTGGGTGCTAGTCCATTGACCATGCTTGCAAGTGGTAAGCAAGAGGGTAGGACTTTGCAGTTATGAAATGCAATCTAATCCCAAACCTCTGTGAGTGTGGTTTGGGTTTATTTGTTTAAAATTCTGTGGTTCCTTCAAAACACAGCTGTGTTATCCTCTCCCACCCAGGTCCTTTGCTTTTTGAATTCCTGGGCTGACCAGTGGAACCTTCTCATTATTGCTGCCTTTTATTTAGGGTTTCTTTGCTCAACTCCTGCCCAGTGGCTTTTGGAATGTCTAATCTTCATCTCTCCAAGTCCTAGCTTCTCCTCAGTGATCCAGTTGTAAGAAGTTTAGGTTTGTTCATCCATTATCTCCCTCTGGAGTCCCAAGACCATGAGATCAGTGGAGGGACATTTCCTGCTTGGGCCAGGGCTATGAACCTTCAGATGATGCCTGGCCCCCAAAATACAATCCATCCAAATTCTTCTGGACTCACTGTAGGCGTCTCTCACGCATCCTAAACTCCTCATACATTCCTGCCAAGCTCAGGGTTCTGCCTGTGCTTCCTGTGACATCTGACAGTGCTGCGCCCCTGAATTTCAGTGTCCTGGGGGTTGTCCTCCCGTCCTGCTCTCTGGTCTTTCCCACTGGCAATCACAGAACTTTCTTCTGGGGTGTTAGCGTTTGCTCCTTAGTTCTCTGCTGCCCTCTGCTGGGTACCAGGAGCCAGAGCCCTTCACTTGGCTTGACTATGGAGCTCTTGCTCTGAGTACTGATCACCTACCAAGATGCTCCATCCTTCCCACATTCCTTCCTTCCTTTTCCTATTCAGCAAGACTGTATTGAGGATGTTCTATGTGCTAGAAACTGCATAACCCTGGGGTACATAGGTGAACAAACTTAGTCCCTATCTAGAGGGAAGACAGGATGTAAGCAACAATTAGAAGACAGTTTGAGGAGGGCCAGCTGAGAGACAGACAGAAGAGGGATGAAACTGGAGAACAGAAACATTAGCATTGCTGGCAAAGGTAGGGAAGCCTACACCGGAATTTCAGTTTTTGAGTTAGATTTTAAAAGATGGTCAAGAATGGGCAGACTGCTGTGGTCTTAGGTTTACAGACTAGGAGGGATGGAGAAATTACATTCTGGTTCACTGAATAATGAGCCATCCAGAGTGTTAGAGGACAGTGTCATAGATCATTTAAATTCATATCATATTCGCCTTGAGGCTTAAACACTGGGGTCTTTTTATAGTCCTGATGCCTTATATTTAAGCATACAAATACCCAACAAAAAATAAGCACCAGAGTTTTTCTGTTTAAAACAGACCAAAAAAAAAAAAAAAAAAAAAGAGAGAGAGAGAGAGAAAACTTAATGAAGAAAAAAAGAAATAAGGTTCTGATAATCTCTGTATTTTTTTTTAAACCTGTGAG
>SJYC01100413.1:0-13185 GCA_006408675.1 Madoqua kirkii
CTTTATTGACCTCTCTCCCCTTCCCTCTCTCTTTCCTCTCCTAAACCCTTCCTATCCTTCCCCGTTTTTCTAGTCTCCCAGTTGTGGATGCAGGAATCTGGTCGAAGGGCCCTCAGCCTGAGCTGAGGATTGGAGACTCATCACCTCCTCTTGGCAGAGAACTCGAATTCTGGTTCTGGTCTGGTCTGATTTCTGGTAGGGCTGAGTTCCAGTCCTCCCTTCTCTGGAGGCCCAGGGAAAAGTCCCATAATGCCTGGGCATCTGTAGGTGGCAGGTGACATCTGTAAGGCCACCCTTTTCGCCCCCCCCCAAGTCCCGCCTCCTCCCCCTTCTTCTTTCAATCTGGCTTCCTCTCCTCCCTTGAAATCTTTGATGTTAGTACTTGGATTCTTATATTTAAGGGCTTCCCTGGTGATGCAGAGGTTAAAGCATCTGCCTGCAATGTGGGAGACTTGGGTTCAACCCCTGGGTTGGGAAGATCCCTTGGAGAAGGGAATGGCATCCCACTCCAGTATTCTTGCCTGGAGAATCCTCCCATGGATGGAGGAGCTTGGTGGGCTACAGTCCATAGGTCGCAAAGAGTCGGACACGACTCAGCGACTTCACTTTCACTTTCATAAGGAGATTTACTGTGAGGACTTGGTTTATGTAATTATGGAGACTGAAAAGTCCCACAGTCTGCTCTCTCTAGCTGGAGACCCAGAAAAGCTGATGGTGTAATTTAACTTGAGAACTAGGAGAACATATGGTATAAATCCCAGTCTGAAGGCCAGAAGAGATGAGATGAGATGTCCTAGCTCTACCAGTGAGGCAGGGGAAAAGGTGAAACCTTCCTTCCTTTGCCTTTTGTCCTATTCAGGCTCTTGATTAGCTGATGCCTGACCACAGTGGGAAGGGAAATAGTCCCACAGTCTGCTCTCTCTAGCTGGAGACCCAGAAAAGCTGATGGTGTAATTTAACTTGAGAACTAGGAGAACATATGGTATAAATCCCAGTCTGAAGGCCAGAAGAGATGAGATGAGATGTCCTAGCTCTACCAGTGAGGCAGGGGAAAAGGTGAAACCTTCCTTCCTTTGCCTTTTGTCCTATTCAGGCTCTTGATTAGCTGATGCCTGACCACAGTGGGAAGGGAAATCTGCTGAGGCCACTGATTCAGATACTGATCTCATCTGGAAACACTTTTCATAAACACGATCAGAAATAATATTTATTCTGGGCACCCTGTGGCCAGTCAAGTTAACACAAAGGATTAGCAGGCATAGTCATGATACTAGTCAGCATTTTATGAAAGTCCTTGGCAGTGCAACAAGAAAAGAGAAGGAAACAAAATATATACAGAATGGGAAGGAAAAAAATAAAAACCATCTTTGTTTCCAGATAATATGAGTGTTTATGTAGATTGTCTGTCCAGCCCACCAGGCTCCTCTGTCCATGGGATTCTCCAGGCAAGAATACTGGAGTGGGTTGCCATTCCCTTCTCCGGGGGAATCTTCCCTACCCAGGTCTCCTGCATTGCAGGCAGATTCTTTACTGTCTGAGCTATCAGGGAAGCCAAACACTCTGGTAATAATGAATATATACCTGGTACCCATATTATGGGCCTCCCAGGTGGTGCTAGTGGCAAAGAACCCGCCTGCCAATGCAGAAGACATAAGAGACGCGGGTTTGATCCTGGGGTCAAGAAGATCCACTGGAGGAGGGCATGGCAACCCACTCCAGTATTTTTGCCTGGAGAATCCCACAGACAGAGGAGTCTGGAGGGTTACAGTCCATGGGGTTGCAAAGAGTCAGACACGGCTGAAGCTACCTTAGCATGCATGCACCCACATTATGGTTTCTAATACCTTCTGCAATCCAATAAACTCCTTAGATTCTGAGACTGGGGCAGGAAAAAAGAAAAGAGTGGGGCAGGAAATATACCACGTGAACCCAAAGCATCTTCTAGAGCCAGAAAGTAAGATAGTGCTAAACAAACAAAACCCCCACAGTGATGGGATATATCACAGGAAGTCAACTGAAAGAGTTTCCAGTGGCCAAAGCTGAAACAATTTAATTAAGAAAAAAAACAGTATTAGATTGCTTATATACTTAAGGTATAAAATCAATATCCATGCGTTCATACAGATGCAAATAAATGACTGAATAAACAGATGAATGATCGTGGTGGAGCAGGGGGAGAATGCACAAATATCCTATGTAAAAGAAATAATTTATGTAGATGATGTGCCTTCAAGTTGGTGGAGTATAATTATTGATTCTCATAGTATGGGGCTTTGCATTATGACTTCTTCCCAAGAGTAAACTTTGCAAAAGATGAGGTGGGGTGGCTGACAAACTCAACCCTGGTCAGATGGTTAAAGTAACCATCAACAGTAACAATCAACAGTAATGACTGAGTTCTGTGTACTCTTGATATGAGTGATGACAATAACATTTTACCTCTGGGTTCTTTTTTCCCAAAACCCATAACCCTTGTCTACTCATGGGGAAAACATCAGGCAAATTGCAACTGTGGGGCCCTCTACAAAACACCTTACTAGTCTTCCTCAAAACTGTCAAAGTCATAAAAAACAAGGAAATTCTGAGAAACTGTCAGTCATGAGGAGCCTAAAGAGACATGGTGACTAAATGTAACACGGTATCCTGGATGGGATCCTGGCACAGTATTAGAACCTTAGGCAAAAACGAAGGTAATCTGAATAAATATGGGCTTTAGCTAATAATAATGCATGGATATTGGTTCATTAGTTGTGATAAATGTACCATACTAATGGAAGATGTTAATAATAGGGGAAACTGTGAGGTTTAGGGAGACTTTATACTATCTTTGCAATTTTTCTATAAATCTAAAACTGTTCCAAAAATAAAATTTGTTATCAATTTAAAAATACATTGCAGCCATTGTGCCAGGCACTGGGATAACTTAGACATGACCCTTCCTTCAAAGAGCTGAAATTTGTGAGTCCACAAATGTGCGAATATACAGTCTAGTGTTCAAGTCGGAAATAGAGGCATAGGCACAGAGCCTTGGAAACCCGGGGTTTTAGATTAATTGTCTGAAGATGTCTATTCGACATCCTATGAAAAAGCCATTGCATTACCTAAAAATTTCTGTAAATACCTGTTTAGAGGTAGTGGTCATCTTCTTGTTTCCTGGTCTGGATTTCTGTTGCTGTTGAGCTCAAGCCCTTTCATCTCTCACTACCGTCTTCTGTGCTTATAACCAGGCTGTGGGACTCAGACTGTTTCCTTTTTTTTTACCCACCCACGTGTGTTGTCAGACATTATTAAGGATTGAAGATACAGAGCCATTTATATGTTTTAAATGCAAAACAATTAAAAGTGTATATTTGACACCTGTTCTTAAACTTCCATGGCCACACTGCCACAGGGAACTTCTCATTGGTGTCCTTGGTCTGCAGGCTCCAGTTTCCTGCCACATTTGGTCCTCTGTTGCATCTCTTGAATATCTCCAGTATTCTGGATTGTTTCTTCTGCAGCAAAGCTTACCTCTTTGTTTCTTGTTCTCTGTATAAGGAAGATTTGGGATCTCACTTTCTCCACCTCAAAGTAGATCAGCAAAGTATGAGTTTTAATAAAGATGGGTTCCTAAAAAGCAAACAGTTACAATAGAATAGAATAAAATCATAGGTGCCAATTGTTAAAATAGTAGTTTCTTTATATTGCTATACCAGGTAAGAAAACAAATTGAGTGTTTCAAATAAGAATGGAGGGTTATTAAGCAGGTATAGGAGAATATTGTCTTGCAATAAATTGGGGTGGTGTTAGCTGGACACGGGGGAGTGGGGATCAGGAGTCCCTTTCTATCTTTGCTCTGGCTTTTTGTAAGGAAGTACCTGCTTCATTCTTCTTTCCTTGTAGTTCGTGGACAGCTCATCTGCTTTCATTTGTTCCTTTGTAATATCCTAAAATGACCACCTGGTACCTGATGCTGTCTCATGTTTCAGTTTAGCTCGTCATTGCTATTTGCCTCGGTTCTGTCAAAGCTTTGCCCATGTTCCATCAGTCAGTGTTTATCTGGCAGAGAGAGTCACTTGGCCATGCCGTGACCAAGGTGCTTAGAAATGCTAGTTGTTACCATTGTTTTGGGGTTGTTATTTATTTTATCATTCAGAACACCTTTCCTCAGCCAGCCTCAGCTGTAACCGACAGCCATCATGTGAGAGTCTACAGCTGTGTACATTCTCTTTCCTTTTATACGGACTCCTCCTTCATAATGGTTAAGACGGAGCCATATTTCCTCGTCTACTGAAGCTGGAAGGAGAGTCAGGGATTGTACTAATCATGACTCTTTTTGTTGCAAGCTATAAAAACCTAAATTCAATGAGCTTAAGCGAAGGAGTGAATGGAAAGTGGAGTGTTTCTCAGATCAAAGGAAGAACTAAAGGATTCAGAGCACCTTGGCAACAAGATTTGCGTGTGTCTCCTCATTTCTCATCTCTTTCCCTTTGTTTGGCTTTTCTCTGTAGGCAGGTCCTGCTTACAGCTATAGATTCCCATCCTCCTTGTTCAGCCACCCCACTAACAAGAGAGAGCCTGTTTTAATGTATTGTTGAATCAGCGCCAGAGAAGAGCTCTGGGCAGCCCACCTGGGGTCACACACTTTCTCCTTGGATCATTGTTGTAGGAATTATGATTGGCTGGTCTAGGACCTTTGCTGTCTCTTAGGGGAGTTGTTTAGGGGACTGTGACTGATAGTGTGTGAATGACAGGAGGTGGATATAGGGCAGACAAATCAACCTGTATTCACTGCCAAAAGAATGTTGCTTTTTCATGCTGGAATAGTGAGTATAGGTAGATTTCTGGAAAGACACGGGATAGAGAATGAGGTTGGTGGGTCATGTAGGTAGCATCCCTCTCTTCTTAGGATCTCTTAGCCTGTGCCCTGTTCTCAGGAGGAGAGTGCAGCTCACCCAGGCGTGTTGGATTATATGATTTGGAGAGCACGAGGTCTGGATGAGTGGCTTGGGGATACCTTCAGGGATCACTGGAGACTCTCCCTGGGTTATGGGGCCTCAGCTGGCCCTGGAACCTCAGCAGGGATGCATGTGGCATCTTCTCTGTGCTTCCACTTTTACCCTCTAGCTTCTCTGTTCAATAGACTTTATTAATAGGGCAGCAGTGGAGAAACAGACATAGATAATAGACCTATGGACATGGGGAGAGGAAAGGAGAGGGTGAGATGTATGGAAGAGTAACATGGAAACTTGCATTACCGTGTGTAAAATAGATGGCCGACAGGAATTTACTGTATGGTTCAGGAAATCAAACAGGACTCTATCTCAACCTGGAGAAGTGCAATGGGGAGGGAGATGGCAAGGGGGTTCAGGAGGGAGGGGATATATGTATACCTATGGCTGATTCATATTGAGGTTTGACAGAAAACAATGAAATTCTGTAAAGCAATTATCCTTCAATAAAAAAATAAAGAAATAGCCTTCTCAGTCTGAATGTGTCTGGAGTCACACAGCTGATCATGATTAGTAGTACTCTCACCCTGGACTTCCACAAGTCTGATAGAAGAGTTTGAAAAGGCCTTTATTTCTCCCTTGCCCGAGAGGTTGGAGGCCCTGCCTCCTGAGGGCCATTCCTAGTTCCAAACAGTAAAGTGGTTAAACTGTAGCATGTGGGTCTTTTTTAAAATGAATGATTGCAGTGGATTATAAAAAGGCATCGAAGTGCTTGCATCCATTCAAAAGCGCCAGTACAATAAGAGGCCAAAGAAAATCTTTTGAGAGTGCACTGAAAAGTAAAAGTAACATAAAGCGTGTTAATAGCTTTTGTCATTGCAAGTCCTGGCAGGGATTCTGGCGTGAACTGATGCCATTTTATTTTCAGTTCCAATCACAGTCTAGTAGAGTCAAGTCAGAGTTCAGCCGGGGTCTCTTTTTAGGCTCAGGAGAAAGTTACACAGAACTCATTCAGTAAATATTTGTGGATGCTTTCTATGTGCAAGACAGGGGTCAGGGCACTTCAGGCTTCATATTTCTGCCCTCAGAGAGCTAACAATGTGAGCAATGAAAATTCACACACAACTACTGCACAAGACTAAATATGAATAGAACCCCGAAGGAGGTAGAAGCCAATGACTTGGCTTGGAGGAGAGGGCCGTTTTCTTTGACCAGGTAAGGACAAGGGGTTGGTGGTGGATTAGGTAGTAGAAAGGGGAAAAAGATAATTATTTTGTCACTAGTGTATTATTTGCAACCTCCTTGGAGTTCAGAGAGAAACATCAAGTAGTATCAGGAACCTGGTTTGCCAAGTCTTAGAATACTTGCATGATTTCATATTTTCTAAGCAGACAATGAACATCTCAAGATTGGCTTAAAACATGTATTAAAGAGCTGTATATACATTAAAATATCCTTCTCCTTATTGTGGTGTTTCATAATACTCTCCAAATCTAGACTTTCTCTGCTGTCAGCATAAGTCCTATTGACTCAGGAAGTGAGAGGAATGGTATAATGGGTGAACCTGCCAGAAAAATATGTGTCTCCAGTTAGGAGAGAGTAACTGGAGGTCTCCTCCAATAATCTTACCTTCTTGTGCCAGACAGACTCCCTACTCGTGAGCACTAAAGAGTTTCCAGAGAGAGCCAGGCTAGAGTTGCCAGATAAAATATAGGGCACCCAGTTAAATTTGAATTTCAGACAAATAATGAATAATTCCCTAGTTTAAGTATGTCCTGGCAACCTCCTAGGCTCACTTGTCATCTTGGCCATAAATGGATAGTCTGGTTTCTTTCCCATATCTAGCTTTATTGGATCAAGTTATTAACAATGCTACATGTCTGGAAAAACCAGTCCCACCCCACCCTAGTCTCTATTCTAGTTCCCCACAGAATAACAGAAGGGGGACTTAGGGAAGAGCAGAGGAAAGACACTGGCTGAGGATAGATATGCATATTGAATACTGAGAAGAAGTCAATCTGGGGAAGTGTTAAGGTCTGATGGCCTTCTTAAATGCCATCCCAGGTTTAGACTTTGGTCAGCCTTCTACCCTGGTCCCTTGCGACATCCTTAGAATTCAAAGAATCACCACCCAGAGAGAGTAGAATGATGGAGCAGAACTCATGCTGGAGGCATAGCTCATGGGAGATGAAATCCAGGGAGAGTGAGTAAAGAGGTCGGAAAGGATGAGTAAAAATGAGGAAAGATACAAGGAAGTGAGTTTTCTCAGCTCATTGTGAGTGGCTGGCCCTAAGGGGAGTACTCCGAAAGTACAGAATTATGGTCCCATTGAAGGAATTGGGGCTGTGTTGACAAAAGCAACTCTTTTTGAACTTTAATTTCCACACAAACTATCTGGGGATCTTGTTAAAGTAGAGACTGTGGATTCAGCAGGTCTTGGGTGGGTCCTGAAATTCTGCATTCCTGACAAACTCCCAGGTGATACTGATGCTGCTAGGACATGGTCCACATTTCGAGTAATGCGAAAAGAAATTACACCTACACTTGTTAAAGATGGAAAGGAAAACTTTATTCAAGACAGTTGCAATAGGGAAGAGAGACTGAACTTAACACTGAATCCAGCAGGGCAGCTGGGGATTTATATCCTACAGGCAGGGTGAGGGATAGGATGGAAAGTTACTAAGAGGAATTGGTTAGATATCAAGGGTGGATGAGGAACTTGACTGGATATCAGGGGGGGATTCTTGCCCAACTGGCTTAGCAGAATTCCTGCTAAAATCATCAGGCCTTTTGCTTAACAACAGATTGTCAAATTGTGAACAGTCTCCCCTCCCCTGTCACTAGGATCATGCATTGCTGATGTGTTATGAACACTGAGGCAAAACTCAATATTGCAGTATCTTTCCAAAGAAAGGAGCCTGGTGCATATAGTGATTTGCCCATTCAGCAACAGGTAGGTCCGTTCAAGATCATCTCATCTCAGGGGGTTAACATTTCCTTGAGGCCACGGAGGACAGGGATTCTTTTTTAATCCCTTTCATAACTTTCCCTATAACCTTTCTTTTCATCTTTTTCTGGTGGACAAACAGCACCTTGAAACCCTCTTCTGATTCCCCTGGTAAACCCTGCAGACTCTCTTGGGAGGAAAAACTTCTAACTACAGGGAAAATGTGGGAAAGGATCAGTTTGGGATTAAAAAAAAATTCTTGAAACAGGGAATGAGAAGTCTTGAAGAGAGTGCAGAGTTGAGAGTCATCTCCTCAGGATCTGGGGTCATCTGCCTCCAGTGCTGTCTTGCCCTCTTCTGTCCCAGGCTACCATTGGTAGCCCCAAAGGCCTCTGGGACCCTTTCTTTTTTTGTACTACCTGACATTTGTTTCTTTCTCTTATTTAAAACTTCATCGTTGCTTCATTTGCTTTTAAAAATGGAAGCCAATGATTTCCTCTTTTTGTGAGGCAGAAGGAGATGTAGCAAGAAAAGACCCCAAGATTTGGAGCCAGAAAACTAGGATCCTCTTTCCACCAATTCTTTCCTTGAAGATGTGATGTGGGCAATGGTAAAAAGTAAGAGCAGTCTCTTCCATATGACCTCTCCAAAGACCTTGAGCAATTCATTGACCGCCTTTGGCTCTAGCTTCCTTATACAAAAAATGAGGGTAGAAGTCATCCTTCTCTGTCCACATTAAAGACATGCCTGGGAAAGTGTTACGTGCAGGATAAACTACAAATCATATGTTGGTTATTATTATTAATGTTGTTTTTATTTTTGCCACTATAAGGAGAAAACACATATTTTAACAAGTTTTTTTTTCTTCAAATGAATAGGAGAAAGACATGGTAAAAATACAGAGTATGAAAATTAAACAGTGAAAACTGTCTCGTTCTTACCTTTAGTCCCTTCTCAGAATAGTAGCTACTTTTAACCATGTTTTCTTCCAAAAATATTCTCAGCATATATAAGCATGTGTGTATGTATATATTTATATAGGTAAGTTTTTATGTAGCTATTTTTCAACACATGGTAGCCACCTTCTCCATCTTTCTTTCTGCTTACTGTATAGTTAGTGACTGTTCCATATCACCCTGTTAAACTTAGTCATTCTCTTTCACATCCGCATAGTGTTCTAGAGTCCATCGTCTCATACTAACTGAAATGATGGACACTTAGTTTATTTCCAGTGAGTGGCTGTTTCAAGTTTTGCCACAGTGACCATCCTGTGCATTTGTGCAAGTAGATCTATGTCATAAGTCTTAGAAGCGTGATGTCTGTATCCAAGGGTACAGGCTCTTTATATTTTCATGGAAATTGTCAAATTGCCCTCTGGAGAAATGTCCACAATTTACATTTTCAGTAATACAGTTTTTCTGCACACCTCCATCAGTACTGCAAATTGATCTTTATTAATTTGAATTTATAATGCTATCTCACTGTGAGTTTAGGTTTGTATTGCTGTAATTTTGAGTGAACTTGAGCATCTATCTCTTTATATGCTTAAAAGCCATTTACCTTTGGACAGCTTGCTTTTGCTCTTTTCCATTTGAGAAACCGCCTATTAAGAGGGCTGGTCAGATTGGCCAGGCTTTGCAGGGTTACTTTTCCCAGGGACTATCTGGGACTCCCTTTCCCCCACCCCACCCTCCGTCCATTTCTGATTTTGGTGTCTGGATGCAGCTCTGGCAGTCACAAAAGCCCGAGGCCATGTATCTGCACCAGTGCACCCATCCATTTGCCACGATAAGTGAAAGCTGATAGCACAGTTCTGTATTTATTTATGACTTTCCTTCCAGCTATGAGAAGTTTTTTATCCCTCTTCTCTCAATCCCTGGGAGCTGGTGTGAAGCAAGTGTCTTCTCAGTTTTATAGTAGAGCAAATGGAGATGTGAAGACATGTAATTGGCTGTCTGAGCACCTAGTGAGACGACTGTTGCATCTGTGGGTATAAGATGTCATCTGTGTGACTGGGAGGAGCGTTGTGCTAGGAGGTTACAGATAGGTGCATTCTGCTTCCAGTTCTAGTGTGGAGTCACTGAGAGAGACTGGGCAGGAGACATTGCCTCTCTCAGGGTCAGTTTTGTCAACCACCAGCCCTCAGGGCACAATGAAATTCTGAACCTGCAGAAGGAGGAGGGGAAGGAAAGAGGATTGAGTAGGAAGAGTCAGTAGAGCAAATCTGAGCGTCTCAGCTGTGCAGATGGGGAGTTCCAGAGTAGAGGTGGTCCGTTAGAGGAGCATCTTGGACAGGGACTGTTGGGCAGTATTACCCCTGTTGCATCCAGTCATTGGCTGGGACCTACCCACCCTGAACCTTGGGGTGCACACTAAGGTTGTGCAGCTGAAGGCTTTGGGCTGCCTGGACTCCTCCTGACTGAACCTCCGTAGAAAGGAGCTCTGGGTGGTAAACCTCCATGGTGACAACAACTAGTTTGTTTGGGTAGGTTTGTTTGTTTGTTTGTTTGTTTGTTTGTTTTTAGCATTCAGAGATTATTCTGGACCTGTCTGAAAGGACTGTGTCAGGAAGCATTTATCAGGAAGCTTCCTGTGTGCTGTTTTGGATCTGTCAGGAATTCTCTGCCTCTTATTAATTCCTGATACTCAGGAATTAAGAGGAGAGGCAAGCCTGTCCCTGGGGCTGAAGAATCCAGGCATTTCCTTCATTAGTTTTTCTATACAGTGATAAGTCCCCTCTTCCTCTTTGTGAACCCTATGGTAAAAGTGATTGTTTACAAATCTCTCTCTTTAATATGGATTGCCAATGTTTTGTAAGTCTGGAATTTTAATCTTTATCTTTGCTAAGAATAACAACTTTGTAAGACAGTATTTATACACATACCACATTAATTAAAACACCTTTGCTCCATCAGAGCTCTGGTCCCCATGTCTTTCTTTCTCTCTCTCTTTCTCTGTCCCTTTCTTTTTCAGGCTGATCCCCTGGAGTGCAAAGGCTCTCTGAGTTCACTTTCCTGCCTGGGCTTCTAAGACCCTCTCGAGAAGGTGCTCTGTGCCTTCACCCCATCAAGAGGGCGCCTGAGGCCTTCGTGAACAGAGCAAGCCCCGTGCAGGGGCTTTATTGGCTTTCTGTGTAAACCAAGGGATATCAGCCTCTTTCTCTCTTTTACTTTCTTATCATCAACTCCGGACCACCAGGTTCCGGTCCATTAAAGGACCTCAACAGGACTGTAAGTCTGGAGACAGTTACTCCAGGATGAAGCACTATAATGCTCCTCTGTTTCTACTATGTCTTCATTTATAAAATTGTTAAAATTATGTGTTGGAGGCAATCTGCTCTTCTTTGTTGTGGAAAACTTAAAAATATGTTTTTTTTCCTATTGTGTATATAAGTTGTACAATTTTGTATTTATCTGGACACAGGAGAGCAGCCGAGTACCAAAATGATGAGAAAAGCTCATATTCCCAGGTGTTTATGGGAAGAGGGGCATAGTAAGCCCAGATGCCACAAGAGGAATTAGGCACATGGAATTTTCAGTGGCAACCCTTCTTCTTGAGTTTTCCTAGGACCCCAGAGCTCCACGCAGCAGACACTTTGGTGCCCTGTTTCTCATGCCCACTTCTGAGTTCAGCCACAGCTATGGAGGACAGTTGTGTGGAGGCTCAGGTTCCCCTGGCACCATCCTGCCTGAAGTGCAGAGGCACAGAGTTCCTTTCTGTGTCCTGCTCTCACAAGCTTTCTGGGCTGCCAGAGTCTGCTTGGTTCCTGCAGAGCCACCTTGGGAGTGTCAAGGAGTTGATGTGCCTGAGGTCAGTCTCAGCCAGCAGTAGGCGGGAGCCTATGGATGAATGTCCCAGCACTTGTCCTTCAAGGGGTAGTTCTGGGAGGCATCCTGCACTTGATTCTATTTAACCCCAAGCTCCTTGAACCAGGAGGTATTTGGTATATGTTTGCAGAATTAACTGGATGTTTGCCCCCATCCTGCTGCCTGGCCACATGGTGTCTCCAGCTTGCAGTCTGATTCTCACCTTGCTCCTATACCTATATTGCCCTAAGCACCTGGTGAACAGACAAGTGCTTCTGGACTCTGTCTCTCTCTGTCTTCTCAACCAATTTCCAACTAAAGTCCTGACTCTGACCTGGAAATTATGACTTAGACTTGAGATGAGGCTCTCTTGACATCAGAGAGCCCCATCTGCTGACAATAAGGAGCAGGATTGTGGGGTGATTAAATGCGATGGTGTATGCACAGCACCCAGCAGAGGAGCTGGCTCATACAAGTGCACAGTAAGTAGTGATTAGGATCATGAGCACTCAATTCTTTATCATCTGCAATCACATATTGTAAACACATATGTATGTACATACATAGTATATAAAGATTGTTTTATATGTGTATAAAACAATGCTTTTACTCCTTATAGTCTTTTTCATCAAAAAATCATTCAAGGTATATGACATTGAAAGTCACTTACATAAAATAATCATTGAGATAAAAGTAAAATGTCCAGAGTAACATTTTTGAGATTAGGGGACTGTAAAATCATCATTCTAGGCTGAGGATAGTTGTGGCACTTAAACATCATATTTAGCTCTGAGCCAAAAAGGAAAAAAAAGCAAGAAACACCTCTGTTATCTCTTTCTCTCATATTTCAAAAAGAGAACAAAAAGAGAAAGAAAGAAGAAAGACACCTTGGTGTCTGAGTAGAGAGTCATTGTGGGTGATCTGATCCTTCTTTCAATGTTTGCTGAAGAGAATGGAGTGAGAACAAGTGAGAAGGGGTGGCAGAGGGGACGTTTGTTTCTGTTTTGTACTTTGGGGACAGGAGAAATTACGATGGAATAAGAGAAATAATCACTTTTTGGGCCAGAGTGTAACTGTTCCCTTTGCAGTGCTCATAGTTCTTAGAAGACAAAAGATGCTTTCCTGTGTGGTAGAGTTACGAGACTGATAAAACTGATGTATGCGTGAGCAGACAATGCTGTGTTGGCCAAGGCCTCCGATCTGATGCAGGTTTCTCTGTCTAACTGGCTGGACTACTGTCCTTGGTCACTAATATCAATACTTAGTTTAGGCATCCATCTTCCCAGCGCATTTTCCTATGAATTGTGGCTTAGGTTTGAAGTTTGTCTGGCACAATCAAATTGAGCCGTTTGTATCACTGAGGATATTGGAATACTTACTTCTCTTCTCCCCACACAATAATTATCACTTAAAGCACTCCTTGGGGCCCCTCCTCACTGTTGTGGACTGAATTTTGTTTCTCTAAATAAATATGTTGAAGCCCTAACTACCCCACCCACCC
>SJYC01100414.1:0-27371 GCA_006408675.1 Madoqua kirkii
CTTTTGGAGATAGGGCCAAAAAGAGGTAATTAGGGTTGAGTGAGGTCATAAGGGTGTGCCCTAGTCTGATAGAACTAGCGACCTTACAGAAGCAGGCAGCAGAGTGTGTTCTCTCTCTGACATGCTCTCCCTTCCTCTGTCTCTGCCTCTCCACCATGTGAGGACACTCCCAGAAGACAGCTGTCTGCAAGCCAGCAAGGCAGCTCTCACCAAATCAGCTGGCACCTTGATCTTGGGCTCCCAAGCTTCTAGGACCATGGGAAATATATTTGTTATTAAAGACATCTAGTATGTGGTATTTTGTTAATAGTAGACTAGACTAATTAGTAGAGTAGACTGAGACTGACTCGACTAATACTCACCCACCCCAGGGACTAGGAGAGTGACACCATCACTGCTCCCAACTCTAAACCGCCAGTGAGGTCTCAGGCTTACGTGCTCTGCTGCTGTGGTGATCATCTTTGCCCAGCTTCATCCACTTGGAGCCACAGCTCCTCTCTATTATGTGAGGCTGCACTTAGAAAAGGATCAACCCATTGCTAGCACAAGGGAGTGAGTGGAAGGGAGGCCTGTGGAGGCAGGCCTCTCTCCTTCATGGGCATTATTTGGTCTGCTTAGAGGGTATAAGACTGGGCCTTTGAGGCCCAACTCCATAACAGTAGCTCAGTGGAAGGTGTTAATTGAATTGAGTTCAAATTATCAGTATGACATCAGCCCTGAAGCAAAAGAGAAGCATCCAAAAGAAATCACTATAGTATCAATGGCTACCTTTTAATGAGCATTAACCATGAGCCTGGCATGTACCAGGGGCTTCATATAGTACTTCCAACAACCGTGAAAAATTAGTAGATTAATGCTGACTTAGAGACTAAAGTTCAACAGGGATAAATGTGAAAATTTGCATTTTGGTTTATACACCAGTTGTATAAGTAAAGCTGGGGATGGACAAGCTGAAAAGCAAGTTTCTGTTAAAAATAACTTTAAAACATTATTGGCTTAACTGCTCACTAAGTCAAACCAGCATGCAGTATGTCTGGCTCTTTTAGAAATAAAAGTATTCTCAAGCTATATTAATGGAAATTCAGTTTGGGGCAAGAGGCATAATAGTCCATTGAATTCTGTGCTGGCTTTTTTATAATATTATATGCTGTTTTGGGCTCCAAGATTTAAGAGGGATGTTTATAACTGAAACTATTTTCAGAGAGGAATCCAGAGAGTGGAGGCCCAGGCATCCATACTGCCTGAGAGCTGGCTAAAGACACTGGGACAACATCTGGCCGAGACAAGACTAGATTCAGTGGGACGGGGGCGTGACCTGCTAACGTTTGGAAGGTTATAACTGAAGGTCTACCAGGGCTAGCCTCTATACAGTTCACTAATATGTATCTCTAGCACTCAGAGGATACCTTGAACATCAGTATAAATTTGATGCTAAGTGACTGAAGGACTGAATCACCTAATGGGTATTCTGGTTGATGCCTTTTGTTACAAGGAATAGAGGCTCTTACATTGCATTTACATTGTTCAAGTATGCAGGCTTCATTGTAAAGATAAGGTCAGTCGCTCAGTTATGTCCGACTCTTTATGACCCCGTGGACTGCAGCACACCAAGCTTCCCTGTCCATTACCAACTCCCAGAGCTTGCTCAAACTCATGTCCATCAAGTCGGTGATGCCACCCAATCATCTCATCCTCTGTCATCCCCTTCTCCTCCTGCCTTCAATCTTGCCCAGCATCAGGGTCTTTTCCAATGAGTCAGTTCTTCATATCAGGTGGCCAAAGTATTGGAGTTTCAGCTTCAGTGTCAGTCCTTCCAATGAATATTGAGGACTGATTTCCTGAAACACAGGAAAGTGCTGCCCAGTAGAACTTCCACTGATGATATGAATACTCTTCATCAGTGCACTTCCAGGGGAAGCCATCCAGCCACATGTGACTCTTGAAATGTGGTTAGGGAAACTAAGTTTTTCATTTTTATTCATTTGA
The DNA here is from genome assembly GCA_006408675.1 of Madoqua kirkii. Taxonomy (NCBI): domain Eukaryota; kingdom Metazoa; phylum Chordata; class Mammalia; order Artiodactyla; family Bovidae; genus Madoqua; species Madoqua kirkii. Next base: position 1,987 of record SJYC01100414.1, read on the forward strand.
ATTTAAATCTTAATAGCGAATGGCCACTGTATGAACAGAGCAGATATAGATTTTTAAGGTCAGGATGTGTGGGATTTGGGGTGTCTCTAAGTGATGGCTCCTCTTAGACCTACATTCTTCACCTTGCCTCTCATCTCCATTTCTCTCTGTGCTATTCTCTTCTCTCTGTTGAGAGTTTAGATGCCTTATAACTTGATCTTGCCCTTGACTGCCTTGAATGTTCCTCTTCACATCATAAATGTTCTTTGTGCCCTATCCACCACCAATGGCATTGCCTTCTGTTTGTCATTGTCATTACCAATTCTTGAAACAGAGGAAACGAATATGACTTGTCCAGCTCATCTTCACAGAGCATCTGGGTCAAGTGTTCCAGCCTTATTGCATCAGTCAGGATAGAATCAGGGCCCTGAGGTGTGAAGACAGCCCCATAGGCAGTAGGACTGAGGGTGGTGAGCAGATCCCCCTGGAAAGGCTGTGTGTGTCGTTGGGGAGCTGTGGACAGAGCCAGCAGCAATCAGCATTGCTAGTCGGGGCAGAGCTTTCACAAGTCTGTAGAGGACAGTGGAGTTTACACAAGGAGGCAGACTGTAACTCATTCGTTCACTTCATTTAGTTGCTATTTTATTGCGTGTCCACCATGGGCCAGACTGAGTGTTAGACCCTGGGGATACCATGATAAGTAGAACAGATGTGACTCCTTTATTACTGTGTTAGTCAGGGTGCTTGGAGAAATAGAACCAACAGGCTAGATAGATAGATCTATAGATAGAAGAAGAGACATATAGGAATTGACTCACATGATTACAGAGGCTGAGAAGACCTACATTCTGCCGTCTGTAAACTGGAGAACCAGGGAAGCTGGTGGTGTAATTCAGCCTGAGACTGAAGGACTGAGAATCAGGAGGCCGACAGTGTAATTCACGATGTGAATCTGAAAGCTAGTGAACCAGGAGACAGATGTCACAGGGCAGGAGAAGATCTATGTCCCGGTTCAAGCAGAGAGAGTAAATTTGCCCTTCCTCTGCCTTTTTGTTCTATGGGAGCCCTCAATGGATTGTACACCCATACTGGATAGGAATGTTTGCTTGACTCAGTTTACCAGTTCATATACTAATCTCTTCCCAAAAAACCCTCAGAGACACACCCAGAAATAATATTTTACCAGCTATGTGGGCATCTCTTAGCCCAGTCAAGCTGACACATAAAATTAACCATCACAAATACCTAGCTCATGGATTAGTGAGAAAAGCAGAAGATGAAGCAGATGATAACAATAAAGCATGTCAGATGTCCTTAGTGGAGCAGAGGTATCTGGTGAACATAAAGCCAGAGATCCTAAGTCAGTTTGGAGGATCTAGGGAAGGTTTCTAGACGAAATGATGAGTTTGACGGGTAATAAGGAAGGAGGAGAAAGAGGGCCTAGAAGGGAGAGAATTCACATTTATAAAAACTGAAAGGAGTTCTTTGAGGCCACATTATATAATATATTGTGAGACTATGGTTCCCTGACCTGTTATTTAGCGAACATTGCAAGCTACTGCACATTCTTGAAGATTCCCAGTGCCTATGAGGCTCTGAGAGACTGAGAAGCCCTCGGTAAAAAACCCCTTAATTCCATTTTATTAAACATTTCCAAAACTTATTTAACCACGAAACTGTTTTCTGTCTAAACACATGGTCCGTGGTATACACGTTGAGAAACTATGGACGTCTCAGTTGTGTCCAGCAGAAAAAGACTATATTCAAGACAGATCTTGAAGCCCAGTCAAATCTGTTCTAGACCTGAAAATAAATGTCTTTCTCCTGAAAGGTTCTTGGCACACCCAGAGCCAGATTCACTAGGTCGTGCAGGTGGCAAGGCCCTTGGTTTCCACTTGGAGCTCTCCTCTGGGGTTCACACACATTGAGAAGGGACTTCGTGTTTCTCTACTGCTCTGTGTTTAGTACCCAGAGATATAGGAGCCCAGTTTCCCTTTCCAGGGGTCCAGGTATCTGGAATTTCCCTTCTTCACCAAGTCTTTCATGGCTCTCCCTGAAGAAGCACTTTCCCTTCAGGGAACTGGCCGGGCCATTCTCTTGCTCCTCAGATTATGCTCCTCATCTTTTCATATGGGGACATCTTGTCTCCTCAACTAGGCATCGGGTTCTGAAGTCATATTTGGCTTCTGTCTTTGGCCAGGTAGTGATCATGTGCAAGCAGCTTAGCTACTCTGGGCCTCTACTCTGGAAGGTTTAGAGATTTTTCATTTCTAAAACAGAAATTAAATTACCTGTTGTATAAGATCCTGGAAGTTCAACATTTTGCTAAATGTTCTAGAGCATTTAAAACAGTGCTGCCACAGAATAAGCTCATGCGAAGAGCTGACTCATTGGAAAAGACTCTGATGCTGGGAGGGATTGGGGGCAGGAGGAGAAGGGGACGACCGAGGATGAGATGGCGGGATGGCATCACTGACTCGATGGATGTGAGTCTGAGTGAACTCTGGGAGTTGGTGATGGACAGGGAGGCCTGGCGTGCTGTGATTCATGGGGTCACAAAGAGTCGGACACGACTGAGCGACTGAACTGAACTGAACATTTTAAAAAGAAGATAAGAACACTAGTTGTCCTGGATTTGAGTTTCCTTCTACAGGACACGAGGGTATTAGGGTCCTTGTAAGAAGAGAAAGACTAGAAGTTGTTCACTCACATTCACTCTCTGCTTGCAGGCACCAAAGAAGGCCACATGCAGACATAACTGGGCAGAGGGCCCTTACTAAGAACCAGATCATGCTGACCCTCTAATCTTGGACTTCTAGCCTCTAGAACTGTGAAAAATAAGTGCCTTTTTAAGCCACTTGGTCTATGGTATTTTTGTTAGCAGCACAGACCAACTGATACCTCACCCATCTCTCACCCCCATTGCCTGAAACAGTGAACACGGGCTTGAAACCCATGGAAATTATTTATGAATAATTTTCAGGGCTTGTCACCCTTTGATAAAGAAGGGAGATGCATGATTCAGGTGGCCAGCTCAGTGGGTAGTGATGACTTGTGGATAAAGAAATGGAGGGCTTAGTTGAAGGCCAGGAGAAGCTTTGAGGAAGGGGGCCTGAGGGGAACTAAGAGGTTTGTTTCTCAGAGGACGTTTGTGGAAGGTTTAGAGATTTTAAAGAGCAAGTCTGACTCTGTCATCTTGCTCTTTCTCTGCTAATGGCGTGATGCCCCCTTCAAGGAGATGCTGGAACTTGGCAGAAGGTCACAGGTGATAAAATCCCCACCTTCCAGGGGCTTGGGGTCTAGTGTGGAAGGCAACAAAATCACAGAGCAGTTGCAAAACCACATGGAAAAGGCAAATATAGGAGTGTGTACTGGGTTGGAAGTAGCGCCGATAGGGAGCACCTGAAGGGGAGGTCGGGTTATTAGTTTCCTTAGGACTTTCCTAACCATCTGCCACAGACTGGCGGCTTAAAACAACAGAATCTATTGTCTCTCAGTCCTGGAGTCCAGATACATGAAATAGGGATGGCAGCAAGATTATGCTCTCTTTGAAAACTCTAGGGGGAATCTTTCCACACCTCTTGCAGCTTCTAGTATTTCCGGGTGTTCTGTGGCTCATGGCTACATCACTCCCATCTCTGCCTCCGTCTTCATATGACCCTTTCCTCCTACTCCCTGTGTCTACCCTCTGTGTCTCCTATAAGGACACTTGTCCCTGGATTTAGGGCCCACCCAGATAGTCTAGGATGCTGTCATCTTGAGATCTTTAACTTACACCTGTAAGACCCTTTTTCAAGGGTCAGGTCACATTCATAGGTTCTGGGGGTTATGATGTGATCATATCTGTTGAGGGGGGGTTACCATTCAGGGGAGCCTCCCTGGTTGCCGTAAAACAGTAGAGTTAAAAATATTGAAGGAGTTAGGTAGGTGAAAGGGCAGAGGAATTGTTCCAGAAAGATACCGTGGGGGTGGGGGTCAGCATGTGCAAAGGTCCTGTTGGAAGAGACTCCACAGTCATGGTGTACTCTCGAGTGGAGTGAGTGAGTGAGTGAGTGTGTGTGTGTGTGTGTGTGTGTGTGTGTGTGTAGTACAGTGTAGCATGAGGAGAATGGGGCAGTTTGGGGCTAGAGAAGTAGGCAAGGCTCAAATTCCAGGGCATCTGAGAAGACATGAATGACAAGGAGAGAATAAGGAAATTACTAAAGCATTTTAAACAGGGAGGTGATGTGAACTGACAGGCCTTTTAGAAAGATGGTAGTGATAACCCTGTATGCGAGACAGCAAAAGAGACACAAATGTTTAGAACGGATTTTGGACTCTGTGGGAAAGGGAGAGAGTGGGATGATTTGGGAGAATGGCACTGAAACATGTATACTATCATGTAAGAAATGAATCACCAGTCTATGTTTGATACAGGATACAGGATGCTTGGGGCTGGTGCGCGAGGATGATCCAGAGAGATAATATGGGGTGAGAGGTGGGGGGGGGAGGGTTCAGGATTGGGAACACATGTACACCCGTGGCTGATTCATGTCAATGTATGGCAAAACCAATACAGTATTGTAAAGCAAAATAAAGTAAAAATAAATTTTTTTTTTAAAGAAAGATCACTCTGGGTACCCTATGGAGAGTGGGATGCAGCCAGGCTGGTGGGAGAGAAACTAGTTAATGAAACTTCTGCTCAATAAATGTGCGTTGACTTGAGTCTGTCTTCTCCTTACTTTGCTTTTTCTGCGCTGCTTGTGATTTTTGGCTGGGCTCTTGGATGCAATTTAATACTACTAAGCCGCTCTGTTTACTTGTAATGCTCGTGCCTCACAAGGGAAACTGGCTCTGCTCAGCCGACAAAGTCCCCTGCATTGATGATGGAAGATTGTAAATGGATCAGGCAGGTTGATGGTGTCAGTTCCAATTTGTTGAGCCACTGAATCATGTTGTCAACAATTAGCATCTGCAGAATATGAACACACATACATCACCCTTTCAGTCAAAGACTGAGAAACTCTGGCAGTTGCTCTGGATGTGACACAGACCTTACCACTGCTTTGTCATTGTTGCCAAAATTAAAGTTTGAGCAATTTAAAAATATTCATTGAGCCCCTTCTATGTGTCAGGCACTGTGCAAGATGCCCAGGCTTTAAGCAGGGGACTGACACATATCACCCACAAATCCCATAGCAGAAAGAGGCTCCATGCTGCGGTGCCTGACTCTTTGACGTGAGGTGATCTTATTCAGTGGTGGGAGTACAGTTAAGTATAGAGCTCCCTTCTGACTGATTCTGTAGGTGTCCTTGCTGTTGCTCCACCTTCTCATCCCTCTCTTACTGTTCACTCCATTCGAGGGGTTAGCCCCTTCTTCCAACCCAAGGGGTCTCTTACAGAGTGGAAGTGCCTTTCTGAAGGTCTGCTTGTTTATTTGTTCATTCGACAAAAACATATCATTTGCTGATGGCTCACAGTGTTCTGTGCCAGCTGGAGGTGGGGGTGTCATTATTCAAGTTAGAAGTGGGTTCTGCCTTTAAGATGCTTACGTGATCTGTGGAGGGGTGGTGATAAGGCAGGGTGACACTTCACTGGCAAGAGGCATTGCTGTCACTTGGAAGGTGGTGGAGTGGCTGTGGCAGTGCTGGGAAAAGCAAGGCTGCAGGAGAAAATGTTGAAGCTGAGCTTTGAAGGGTTTGGAGGGTTTGACTAGGTGGGGAAAAGTGGCATTCACTCCAGTCTGATTCCTGTTCTGGAGTCAGACTTCTGGGTTCAGACCCCATCCCCAGCCTTTGCTCAGCATGAGACCTTGAGCAAAGGCCCTCTCTTACCTGGCTAAGTCCCAGTTTCCTCATCCATGAGATGGGATACGGACAGCTCTGCCTGCCTGGTGATGCTGTGGAGATTCAGCCATCTGCATGCAATGCTCTGGGCACAGTGCCCAGCACAGAATAAGCACTTAGTCAAAACCAGCTGCTGTTGCCATTAGCCAGTCCTTGTGAGAGTAGGGCCTTTCCTGACATTGTTTGCTTTGAAAAGCACCTGTGATCATATATTTGAGAGAGTAGCATTAAAACATATATATTACCATATGTAAAACAGTCAGTGGGAACTTGCTGAATGATGCAGGGAGCTCAAACCCGGTGCTCTGTGGCAACCTAGAGGGGCGGGATGGGGTGGGAGGCGGAAGGGAGGTTCAAGAGGGAGGGGACACACTTATACCTAAGGCTGATTCATGTTGCTGTATGGCCGAAGCCAACACAACATTATAAAGCGGTTATCTTCCAGTTAAAAAAAAAAAAGACTGGGATGGAGGGCTTGGTTGATCATTTCACTAAGCTGTAGACTTGTTTTGTTGCAAGAAGGGGCAAAAGGTGAGCCATCTCTGTTCAAAGCCCTGTTAAAGGTTTTCTATTCTTCCCTGGCTCTGGGGCAGGGTTTTCTACCTGTTACTATGATAACGTGGCCTGGAATATCTCTAGCCGAGCGGTCCAGAACCCATGGGAACTGTCAAAACTGGGATTGGAGCATAAATATGAAATGACAGGCAGCTTCATGTGCCATTATTAAACTTCACAGCTAGAATATTCAAAAGCAAATTATCATGTAAAAATATTCTTATGTTAAACTGGAAATGAAAATGACTTATTTATTTGCTTAGATCAAATCGTTGGAAGCCAGTTAGGATGTATTTTTTTCCCTGCCAAATGCTTTGATGTGTTCCTTTAACCAAAGAGTTTAGATATGAATATTAGTTAAGATGCATCAGCCACAGTGGGGTTGTCAGCCTCCTAAGGATCGTATCCTTTCAAATGGGTGAATGAATAGAGAAATAAAATAGGAGTTGGAGGCTTTAATGTTTCTGGCATTCAACCAAGAGAATAGGTCAGCTAGAGGTGGTTGAGAAATGGACTTATTATGGGAACAGAGGCACTCCCCTTTTTGTGTCCTAGTCTTTAGGAACACATGTGGGTGTTGCCAGGGCCCGGGACTCAGCTTGACGACCACCAGATGTCACCACTGAGTCACAGACACACAGCCTGAGGGGCTGAGAATCCATCCTGGGAGGACTCTCAGAACAACTTTACCTGGCCAAACTGCTCACTCTTTACTTTAAATATCTGCTAACCTCAGGAGCCCAGGGCAAGCGTAATCGAAATCAGGAGAGGATTTTAGAGCATCGAAGAAAATTAGAGCAGTGGGGGAAAAAAAATGCAGTATTTGCTCTTTCCATATTCTGTTGATTCTCCTTGTTGTTCAATCACTTCTGCATACCTGGTCTCCCCACAGTTCCCAGCCCAGAATTAGGCAATAAATGCACTGAACTGGTTAGACTTGCAAAGCCATTGAATGTCAGAGTGGGAAGGGGTCCTTGAGGTCATCTAGCACATTGCCTCAGCTCACTGTGGGCCACCAAGAAGAGAGTGAATTGCCCAAGGTCACAGGTAACTCTAGGCCGGGAGTTTCTCCTAGGGCTACTGTAGGTAAGTATGAGACAGTGGTTCTCAAAGTGTGGCTCCTGGACCAGCGTCATTACTTTCACCTGGGAATTTGTTAGAAAAGCTAATGCTTGGGTTCCACCCTAGCCCCATTGAATCAGAAAGGCTGGGTTGGGACTCAGCGATGTGCTTTTGAACTGCTCCTGCAGACTCTGATCTGACTGAAGCGTGAGATCTACTGCTAACCAGAGCAGGAGGGCAGTGGTTCCCACTTCTGTGTGCTGTGAGCAGCCCTCCAGCCTCGGCCTCTGACGAGCACAGCCAGCTCTCAGCTTCTCGCTGGGGCTTGACCTCATTCACACGCTCCCTGGGAAGGGTATCTCCCAAGTAGACATATCTGTGCTGGGTTGGATAAAAAGACACTTGTGCTCTGTACTCCACTTCTCCGTGCTCCAGCTCCCATCCACTGGTGCATCCACTTAGCGTGCTTCCTAACGGCTCTACTGCAGCCGAAGACAGCTTGAGGCTCAGTCTCCCTTTTTCCCTCCTCTACTCCCATATCCCCATTAAATTTATTTCCCTTTGCCTCTCACTGTTCTTTCTCCATTACAGGAGAGAGAAGTTAGTGTTATTGAACACCTCTTAAGTGCCCGATCCTTCTACAGATTCTTGGAGTTCTCACGACAAACTCTGGAGAAGAGAGTTTGACCAGCATCACATTGTTTATGGGCAAGAAATGTCCAAGGTCACTAGTGAGGGAGTGTATACACAGGGATGGTTTCAAGGGCCTTGCTTCAAGTAAATGAAGCTTTCTTTCCCTCCCAGGTTCTCTTTGCATTTTAAATGGGGCCTAAGCCCCAAGAGTGAGCCAAGCAAAAATTCTAGATTCCCTTGCTTGCATCTGAGGACAGAGATTTCTAGAGGGTAGAAAGGCAAAATGGTTGTCTGAGGAGGCCTTACAAATAGCTGAGAAAAGAGAAGTGAAAGGCAAAGGAGAAAAGGAAAGATATACTTATTTGAATGCAGAGTTCCAAAGAGTAGCAAGGAGAGATAAGAAAGCTTTCCTCAGTGATCAACGCAACAAAATAGAGGAAAACAATAGAATGGGAAAGACTAGAGATCTCTTCAAGAAAATTAGCGATACTAAGGGAACATTTCATGCAAAGATGAGCACAATAAAGGACAGGAATGGTATGGACCTAAGAGAAGCAGAAGATATTAAGAAGAGGTGGCAAGAATACACAGAAGAACTGTACAAAAAAGATCTTAAAGACCTAGATAACCATGATGGTGTGATCACTCACCTAGAACCAGATATCCTGGAGTGTGAAGTCAAATGGGCCTTAGGAAGCATCGCTACAAACAAAGCTAGTGAAGGTGATGTTTTGTGTCAGTTCAGTTCAGTTCAGTTCAATCGCTCAGTCATGTCCGACTCTTTGCAACTCCGTGAATCGCAGCACGCCAGGCCTCCCTGTCCATCACCAACTCCCGAAGTTCACCCAGACTCACGTCCATCGAGTCAGTGATGCCATCCAGCCATCTCATCCTCAGTCGTCCCCTTCTCCTCCTGCCCACAATTCCTCCAGCATCAGAGTCTTTTACAATGAGTCAGCTCTTCGCATGAGGTGGCCAAAGTATTGGAGTTTCAGCTTTAGCATCATTCCTTCCAAAGAAATCCCAGGGCTGATCTCCTTCAGAATGGACTGGTTGGATCTCCTTGCAGTCTAAGAGACTCTCAAGAGTCTTCTCCAACACCACAGTTCAAAAGCATCAATCCTTTGGCGCTCAGCCTTCTTCACAGTCCAACTCTCACATCCATACATGACCACAGGAAAAACCATAGCCTTGACTAGACGGATCTTGTTGGCAAAGTAATGTCTCTGCTTTTGAATATGCTGTCTAGGTTGGTCATAACTTTTCTTCCAAGGAGTAAGCATCTTTTTATTTCATGGCTGCAATCACCATCTGTGGTGATTTTGGAGCCCCTCCAAAATAAAGTCTGACACTGTTTCCACTGTTTCCCCATCTATTTCCCATGAAGTGATGGGACCAGATGTCATGATCTTCGTTTTCTGAATGTTGAGCTTTAAGCCAACTTTTTCACTCTCCACTTTCACTTTCATCAAGAGGCTTTTAAGCTTCTCTTCACTTTCTGCCATAAGGGTGGTATCATCTGCATATCTGAGGTTATTGATATTTCTCCCAGCAATCTTGATTCCAGCTTGTGTTTCTTCCAGTCCAGATCTCCACTTTCACTTTCATCAAGAGGCTTTTGAGTTCCTCTTCACTTTCTGCCATAAGGGTGGTGTCATCTGCATATCTGAGGTTATTGATATTTCTCCCAGCAATCTTGAATCCAGCTTGTGCTTCATCCAGCCCAGCGTTTCTCATGATGTACTCTGCATATAAGTTAAATAAGCAGGGTGACAATATGCAGCCTTGACGTACTCCTTTTGTGTAGTGCTCAGTAAAAGTGCTTGCTCTTTTGATTGCCTTCAAATGGAAATCTGACAAAATCAACCTGAAAACATGTAAAGAATATCATGTATTCCAATATCCTTTCAGTTAAAAAATAGTATCAGCTAAAAACACCATGACGGGTCTTGTTATCTTTTTCACCAGCCTGTGCATTTGAATGGAGGTAGCCACCTATTTCAGAGAAGGCAATGGCAACCCACTCCAGTACTCTTGCCTGGAAAGTCCCATGGATTGGAGCCTTGTAGGCTGCAATCCATGGGGTTGCTAAGAGTCAGACACGCCTGAGCGACTTCACTTTCACTTTTCACTTTCATGCATTGGAGAAGGAAATGACAACCCACTCCAGTGTTCTTGCCTGGAGAAATCCAGGGATGGTGGAGCCTTGTGGGCTGCCGTCTATGGAGTCGCGCAGAGTTGGATATGACTGAAGCGACTTAGCAAGCAAGCAACCAAGCAAGGCACCTCATTATTTCCTGGTCTGAATGTAGTAGTAGCTGCCTAATAAATATCAGCTGAATGACTGATTAATTGTAACACTTGGATTCTGGACTCAGCTTATGTTAAGATCTTGAGCAAGTCACTCAGTTCTCTGAGTTTCTTTTGTTAGTTCAGTTCAGTTCAGTTTCTCAATCATGTCCGACTCTGCAACCCCATGGACTGCAGCATACCAAGCTTCCCTGTCCATTACCAATGCCTAGAGCTTGCTCAAACTCATTTCCATCAAGTTGGTGATACCATCCAACCATCTGTCATCCCCTTCCCCTCCTACCTTCAGTCTTTCCCAGGTTCTTTTCCAATGAGTCAGCCCTTCACATCAGGTGGTTAAAATGTTGGAGCTTCATCTTCAGCATCAGCCCTTGCAGTGAATATTCAGGATTGATTTCCTTTAAGAGGGACTGGTTTGATCTCCTTGAAGTCCAAGGGACTCTCAAGAGTCTTCTCCAACACCACAGTTCAAAAGTATTAATTCTTTGGTGCTCAGCTTTCTCACATCTGTACACAACTACTGGAAAAACCATAGCTTTGACTAGACGGACATTTGTTGGCAAAGTAGTGTCTGTGGTTTTTAATATGCTTTCTAGATTGGTCATAGATTTTCTTCCAAGGAGCAAGTGTCTTTTAATTTCATGGCTGCAGTCACCATCTGCAATGATTTTGGTGCCCCCCAAAATAAAGGCTGTCACTGTTTGCATTGTTTCCTTTGCAGAAGGTTCATCCCTGAGTTTTAGGTCAGACTCTCCAGGAACATCCCCCTGACATGTGGGTTTGGGTTCCAGTGACATATTAAGGAAGTGCTCCTACATTGGGAGGGAAGAGGGGAGCAGTGGAGGAAGTTGAGGAAGTGGAGCCAGAGTGTGATCACAGCAAAGTCCTGCAGAGGGAGGGACGCGCCAGCCTGATCCTGCGGGAATTTAGGGAGTGGGCTAAGCCTCCTGGCGGTCCCCATCTGTGGCAGGGACGCTGGGCTTTTCATACTCCTGTACCTCAGTCACTGGATAAGGACTGACTGGGGAGGAAAGGGGGAATGTAAATTTCCAGACACTTCCAGGTCTCCACCCAGTTGGGTAAAGTGTTCTCTAGTGGCCCGAGGAAAGTGCTCCGAAATAGAGCTGCAAAATGTGTGTGTAAATGTGTACTGATTCACTTTTCTGTACGGCAGAAACTAACACAACATTGTAAATCAACTCTATCCAATAAAAATTATTTTAAAAAGAGAGTAGAAGGATGGGGCTACATCTTCTTACCTCATCTACACTTCTAATATATTGGTATCAGATAAGAAAATATGTAAAAATGCTTGAAAAATGTAATGTTCCTTTTCCCAAGCAAATGATGGTTTTTATAGTCAATAAATAGTTTTTTAAAAAGTCTAGTGTATCTAGAAATCCAGAAAAAGAAGGTTCATTTTAATTGCACATTCTGGTTCATAAAGAATTGCCTTTACAGAAGATTTCATGTCCTTTGAGAACTGGTAATCCAATACCAGTTTTCAAAAAACTGTAATTTAAATTAATGCTACAACTATAGGCAAGGCAATTTAATCTCTATTTGATGCTTCAGAAGGCATTTCCCAGTCTTGTAAGGCCTCAGGGTTGTGATTATCATTGGATAGTAGCCATGCACAACTGCAGTTAACAGCCTGGGCCAGGGGCTTGGGGAAAATGGCTTATCCTCTCTGTTTTGTTATGGCTGAGGTGCTGGCTTTTGCTGTATTAACAACTGGCTAAACACTGGAGTGCTGACAGTTTTGGGGGCCCAAAGCTTTTTGAGTTTCCTTTAATCATTTGGCTGAGTTGGGCCAAGATGGGGACTCTTACTTGACCTAATTAGATGATCTCAACTGTAAAGACATAAACTCTGATATGGGTAAATAGAATTTTGCATAGCAGTTTCTGTGTCCCCAAAAAAGCCTCAGAGTAGCTGTGCTCTGACACACACATTGCCTCTTACATCACACAGTGGTTATATTTTAATTGTTATTATAGGTGTTATTTTACATCATGGAGAGGACAATACATTTCCCCTGGACAAGGGTGGCCAAGGTGAGGTTTCCCTTGTGGACTCATCTGTGAACTTATCCATTGTAAACTTTTGCCATAGTAGTTCAAAATACTATCCACCTCCTGTCATCATCTATTTTGAAATCACATATTACTGAATTTTTGAGATTCTGCTGCATCTCCTGTATTGCAATATATATATATATATATATACACACACATATACGCATATATATATATGGATGCAAGAAAAACATAAGACCCTCAAATCTGGGAAAAATATTAAGAGGAGAAGAGATGAAATCTTATCCAGAAGCCTTTATGGATGGCAAACAGAGAAGGAAAAAGAAGAGGAAAGACCCTGTTGTGGGCCCATTTATGTTTCATGAAGACCAGGGACATTCCTGCAGAATATTCTAAGATTTCTTGAGATTGTATAATTACTCTGTGTTTGTAGTTTTCAATTTTCCCCCCTCTCCTTTCCTTATCATTGAGTGGCTGGGAGTAAACCCAATGCATTCACTGAATTATACTAGAGACATTTGTTATATACTTTCTCTGGGTCAGGTACTGTGCTGGACTCTGAGCCTATGATGATAACTGAGACCTGGTCCCATCTTCTAGGATTAAGATTTGAGATGGGTATTCAGCACCCAATGACAATAAGCCTTGTTCATCAGAGGGAAAAGCCAAGAGCCATGAGGATACAGAGAAGGGGAGCAGAATGGAGGACACTGAGGGATGACTCTCTTAAACAGCATTCCTAGTGAGCACAGACCCCAGTCTGCTGAAGCAGGGAACAATCGGGAGGAATAGTGGAGCCAGTTGACTCTTAAAAGCACCCCGAAATTTCCCATGGTGAGAAACCCAGGTCTGGCTGTTCCTGGAAGAGAGCCAAAGCATTTCCTTGTAGAAAGCGCTGAAGGGATCTTGTTCCTTTTTGGTGAATGATTGAGTATGGACAATGATAAATGTTCATAAATGATAAAGAGAAATGAAGAATGATAATAACTAGACCACATATGAAAATAGAACCCTACCTATAATCTCTGTAGCAGTTGGCGCCAAATAACCAGGATTTAACCAATGACTTCTGGCTTCCTTACTGCCCCCCACCCCACCCCCCGATTTTATCCTGTTTCCAACTTAGGACCAAATGTAGAAAGTTACATCTGCTCCCCTAACCCACTGAGTAGGCTGTCCTGCTTCATTAGCCCACCTACAGCTTCCTCAGGCCAGCCGCTTCCCATCAGAGCAAATTACGATGGTTGACTTTCCTGCTATAGGAAGCCCTGCTTGGTTTTTGTTTATTTCCACAGTGTTTGGTAAAGGGTACATCAAACCACGAACACCAGTGCTAATACGCTCTAGCCACTCAGTAAGTGTTCTTTCTTGATGGAGCACTCCCTACACTGCCGACAACATGCCTGGAGAGCACCCCCTTCTCTTCTAAGGGACCAACCACCCTGGCTGAAGGTGGAATGAACCTTTGTAAAGTCTGCTACCCTCATGCTGGGGAAAAATGGCTGCAGCACTGAGGAGCCTGAGAGTTCCATGCAGTGACAGGTGGGCTGCAGTGTCAGGTGCAGGCCCACGCTCCAGTCTGAAGCACAACTCAAAGACGCCTCCAAAAGCTGGGCTGAGAAGACCAAGGAGGGGTGAGGGATGCCTTCAAAGGTAAAAATCTTGTTTCAAGTCAACAGTGTTCACTTCCAAGAATGTTTCATGATAACAAAGTTCTCGATAAGCTGTGTGCAAATCACACTTCTTTAAACGGGCCCTACTTCCCCTATGATTTACACTTTCATTTAAGTGCTGGTTTATCATCATTTCTTCCCCTGGCAACCATTCTTACAACTTGCCTCTTAGTTCTAGCCTCCCTGGCAGATAATTAATGAGTTCTTAATACAGCTTATGGGCACCAGAGGGAACACACTATTTAAAGATGCCTTTCAAGGGATTTTTTAGTGAGGGGGGAGGTAAAGTGAAGAATTCCTTTGTCAAGCAAAAAAAAAAAAAATCATATGCAAAAAAAAAAATCACATATGTTTGGCAAACGTTGCCCTTTTGAACTTGTGGACTATTCAAAGGCAGGCTAAGAAGTCTGCTTGAATTAAATGTCCGTCTAGAGGTTCAGCTACCCAGTAGTCCCTGAAAATAATTGGTGTGGGGAGTAGGTTTTATTAAAATCTTTTATTAATTAATTGATATTCTTCTTTTGCTCACTTATTCAACAGATCCTCATTGAACACTTATAACATGCTAGGCCCCATGCTAGCTCTGGGGGTGTCATAGTGAGCAAGACACATAGGCCGTTGTGCTTGTGGTGCTGCTTGTAGCCTGTTGTGGGAGACAGATGCAGCACTTAATTTTGTGGGTGATTAGTTCACTGCACTTTTGACAGATGCTCCCGAGGGACTGGGCTTCCGTGGGGGCTCAGATGGTAAAGAATCTGCCTGCCAATGTAGGTGATCTGGGTTCAATTCCTGGGTCAGGACAATCCCTTGGAGAAGGGCTTGGTTACCCACTCCAGTATTCTTGCCTGGAGAATTCCATGAACAGAGGAGCCTGGTGGGCCACAATTCATAGGGTCACAAAGAGTCAGACGCCACTGAGTGACTAACACTTTCACTCTCACACTTTCACCAAGGGGCCCAGGAGGGACTAATGAGACCTGAACTGATCTGGGGGATGGAAAGCGGCCGAATAGTCAAGCTGAATTTCAAAGATGAGTTAGGATTAAAGCTCAGCATTAAAAAAACGAAGATCATGGCATCTGGTCCCATCGCTTCATGGCAAATAGATGGGGAAAAAGCAGAAACAGTGACAGATTTCATTATCTTGGGTTCCAAAATTACTGTGGAAGATGACTGCAGCCATGAAATTAAGTGGTGCTCTTGGAAGAAAAGCTACGACAAACCTAAACAGCATATTAAAAAGCAGAGACATTACTTTGCCGAGAAAAGTCCATCTAGTCAAAGCTATGGTTTTTTCCAGTAGTCATGTATGGATATGAGAGTTGGACCATAAAGAAGGCTGAACACAGAAGAATCAATGCTTTTGAACTGTGGTGTTGGAGAAGACTCTTGAGAGTCCCTTGAGCAGAAAGAAGATCAAACCAGTTAATCCTAAAGGAAATCAACCTTGAATCTTCATTGAAAAGACTGACACTGAAGATGAAGCTCCAATACTTTGGCCCCTGATGTGAAGAGCCAACTCATTGGGAAAGACCCTGATGCTGGGAAAGACTGAGGGCAGGAGGAGAAGGGAGTGGCAGAGGATGAGATGGTTGGTTGGCGTCACTGACTCAGTGGACATGAGTTTGAGCATGCTCCAGGAGATAGCGAAGGTCAGGGAAGCTTGGAGTGCTGCAGTCCATGGGTTGCAAAGAGTCAGACACGACTTAGTGGCTGAACAACAATAACAAAGGGTTCCCCAGGCCCTGAGGAGTGAGCACCAAGCCCCTCTGAGGCACTGGGAGCAGGACTCTGGGAAGAGCAGAGTGAAGAAGGCAGAGAATGGGAGAAGAGAAGCCTGTGAGACAAATTTGGGACCATGATGACAGTTCTTGTGGACTAAGTGTTTTGAGTTGTATCCTAAGAGCAATGAATACATTATTGACCATCCCAGGCTGGGAAGTGACATGCTTGGATGTACCTTTTAGAGAAAAATTTGTCTGCATTGTGGGGAACGAATTAGAGGTGTTAAGGAAGGGATCAAGAAGACCTATTAGAAACCCATAGCCTTTGTCTAGGGTGAAAGAGATGATGTTCAGTGGTGGTTTTCATAAGCATAGCCTATAGGAGCACTGGGTAGTGAGCATTAGGATTTGACTCAGTTCATGCCACAGAAGAGAAAAGAGAGATCAGTGGTCCAAGAAGAGTGAGAGGACTGGCTCCTCCCAGGAACAGGGGCCCTCTCCTGAGGGCAGCAACTTCAGTGGTCAAGGAGGGCCCCCAGAGCTTAGGTCTGTGGAACTAGGAGGCTGAATGACTTGGAGTTTGTTCATGAAGCTTGAATTAAGCTCTAAGGCTGTGGCTTCATTTTTTTAAAAAAGAAAAAAAATAAAGAGTTACCAAAAGATGCCTGCTGGCCATACCCCAGGCTAGTTGAGTCATAATTTTTTTAGTGGGGGATGGAGGGAATTGATATATTTTTAAAAGTTTCCCTGGTGAATGTGATCCACCATTTCTTGGGGGTTTGTGAACTCGGAGGGATGGAGGTTGTCTTCGTTGCTGGATACGAGGGGATTCACAGGAGGAAGGTGTAGTATTTGGGGGCTCAGGGATGAGGAAGGAAGCTTATGTAGGGCCAGGCTGGGATCCGACAGTTTTTCAGAAGGCCAGAACTGACATTTCCCTGGTCCCAGACACACAGCTGCAGAGCCACCACCAGACCTGTTCCTTGGAGAAGAGGACTGTGACCGTGCCTTGGCGTGGATGCCCGGCGGGCTTCCTCTGTGCCAGGGACTTTGTTTAGGGAAGGACTCTGCTGTCAGCTCCTCTCATCAGTTTCTTCCAGCCTGTGATTCTGTTGCCTAATGGGATCCAGTAAACAATCCGGGGTCAGTTGTAAGCCTGGAGTCCACAGGATTCCTGGGACTGAAATGTTGCAGCTCCCAGTGCTGCTGGGTTTCTTGGCAGCCTCATGCTGGGGAAGGCATCATTAGCATCTTGAGGGTCCTTTCCAGAGGCGAGCAGAGAGCTACTGAGTGGCTCAAGGAGGAAGTGAGGTAAGAAATGCCTGCTGGTCCAAGAAGTGTCCTCTGAGCTCAACTGTGGGCCTGAGTCTGGGGATAATGTGTGAGGCTGATAGAGGCAAGGCATGCCTGGGGGTGTGGAGGGTAGCAAAGGGTGGGGGCAGACTTGGATAGCATTCGGGGTGAGATCCTCTGCTTTTGTGCTGAACTGACTGATCTTTGTGATTGCTGCAACAGTGGGAAGGGGAATTGACAATCCCAAGGTGGCTTGGGACTCTGCTTTGCTGCTGCTGAGACTGATTCAGACCCAGAATGACCTGAACAGAGGTTTACAAGTAGCCTGGAGATTGAAGAATCTCAAACTCTTCCTCCACCCCTGGTGAGTCTTTTGAACTCTGGAGCTAGATTAGTTCAATAGACTATCCTTATTCATTATCAAATATTGAAATATTTATTGAACACCTATTGTGTACCCAGCATTATTCTTCATCTTAGGGTTCATCAGTGAACAATAAGACAAGAATCTTCTCTCACGGGAAACAGACACTAGTCACAAACCAATCAAGCAAACAAGTGTAACTCCTGTAATAGATAGAACAGGACAATGGGACAGTGTGAATGGGACAGGGGCAGTGTCGTCCTGAAGATAAGAAGCAGCTAGTCCTGGGAAGACCTGAAGGAAACACATTTCAGATGGAGAGAGCAGACATGGCTTGGAGCATTTGGGAAACAGAGAGTGCGCAGGCATGGCCGGGGGTGAGAATGCAGGGAGTACAGTGGAAAGGCAGTACCGGATTATATAGGGCCAGTCCCTTCTGAAGGAGGTCAGCCCTGGGGTTTCTTTGGAAGGAATGAAGCTAAAGCTGAAACTCCAGCACTTTGGCCACCTCATGCGAAGAGTTGACTCATTGGAAAAGACTCTGATGCTGGGAGGGATTGGGGGCAGGAGGAGAAGAGGACGACTGAGGATGAGATGGCTGGAGGGCATCGCCGACTCAATGGACGTGAGTCTGAGTGAACTCCGGGAGTTGGTGATGGACAAGGAAGCCTGGCGTGCTGCGATTCATGGGGTCGCAAAGAGTCGGACACGACTGAGCCACTGAACTGAGTGGGCCCAAGGAAAGGATCTGAATTTTACTTGAGTGTAATATGATGCCCCTGGGAGGTTTTGCATGACCGGATTTATGTTTCTAAAGTATCACTCTAACGACTGTCTTAGTTTCCTAGAGTTGCTATAACAGTATTGTTCAAGCCACACCTTGATTGGTGGCTTAGAGTGACAGCAGCTCATTCTCTCACAGTGCTGCAGGTCAGAAGTCCACAGTCAGCGTTAGCAAGGCTGGTTCCTTCTGGAGGCTCCAAGAGAGAGTGTTCCGTGCCTCACTAGTTTCTGGTGGTGGCTGAAATCTTTGGCATTCCTTGGCTTGCAGCTGCATTACTCCAATCTCCACCTCCAACTTCTTGTGGTTTTACTTGTGTATCTTTTTTCCATTCTCTTCTTTAGCACACTTGTCATTGGATTTAGGGTCCACTCTAATCAAGGCTGGTTTCATCTCAAGGCCCTTGATTACATCTGCAGACACCTGTTTTCCCAAATAGGGTCACATTCCTTATTCCAGGAAGCTGGGCTTCCCTGGTAGCTCAGCTGGTAAAAATCCACCTGCAATGCAGGAGATCCCAGTTCGATACCTGGGTCAGGAAGATCCCCTGGAGGAGGGCATGGAAACCCACTCCAGTATTCTTGCCTGGAGGATCTCCCTGGACAGAGGAGGCTTGCTGGCTACAGTTCATGGGGTCACAAAGAATCAGACAGAACTGTGCAACTAAAGCACAAGGTCACGTTCACGGGTTCTGGATAGGTTTTGGGAGGCTACCATTCAGCCTGCTGCAACTGCTATGTTAAAAACAGATTTAGGGCAAGTCTGGGAGCAGGAAACAGACATTGTAGCCTAAGCAAGTAATCACTGAAGCTTGGATTAGGATATTGCTAGAGCAGGTGTAAATTTTGGCTCTGCCTCTTAGGAGCTGGGTGAATTTAGGCTGCATAAAGCCCTTGAGTTTTAATCCCTTCCTTGGAGAAACAGGAATAATAATAGTTCCTATTAGGTATGATGCTATGAGGATTAAACGACCCAATGCATAAAAAGTGCTTGGCATGGCCTCTGGCCCACAGTAGTAGCTCAATAAAATGTTATTGGCTTAGTAGGACAGTCAACCTGATCAGCTGACCTTGTGACTAGGGGCTGGTTGGTCTTGCCATGAATTGGAGGAGCAGTTTGGATTTTAGCTGTTTGGGAGCTGGCTGCATGGTCCGTGGTGGTGGCAGGAGTGCCTGGGACATAAGGAGTGGATCGTCAGGGTTCTAGCAGGGAACCAAACCATTGTGTACATGTGTCTTTCAGACTGAAAGTCTGAAACCTGTCGGGAAACTGTGAGGCTGCATACTCTTGAGCAGGAGCTAATGTTGCAGCCCACAGGTGGAATTTCTCCTTCCTCTGGGAAACTTTACTTTGGCTCCTAAGGCCTTTCAACTGATTGAACGAGGTCCACCCAAGACTACTGAGGATAATCTCTCTTTTTTAAAAGTCAAACTGATCGCAGATGTTCAGCATATGTACAAAGCACCTTTATAACAACATCTAGACTAGTGGTTAATTGAATAAGTGGGTACTATTGCCTGGCCAAGTCGACATATAAAATCAGCCATCCCAAGGGAGCTGGCAATGAGGCCCATAGCCTGGGTTGAGACCAGGTCTGTGGGGGAGAATAGGCCAGACTAGAAGGAAAGTCAGAGAAGGCAATGGCACCCCACTCCAGTACTGTTGCCTGGAAAATCCTATGGATGGAGGAGCCTGGCAGGTTGCAGTCCATGGTGTTGCTGAGGGTTGGACACGACTGAGCGACTTCACTTTCACTTTTCACTTTCATGCATTGGAGAAGGAAATGGCAACCCACCCCAGTGTTCTTGCCTGGAGAATCCCAGGGACAGGGGAGCCTGGTGGGCTGCCGCCTATGGGGTCACACAGAGTCGGACACGACTGAAGTGACTTAGGAGCAGCAGCAGCAGCAGCAGCAGCAGCAGGAAAGTACCACACATGAGTCGAGAGCCCAGGGCAGAGCCTTGGTGGACCTGGGTGGTTCAGAAAGAACTGGAACTCTCTGTTAGTGGCTAGAAGCCCAGGAGATAGACCACAGGGTGAGTGGAAGGCCACTGGCTGACAGGGATGCAAGCAGGCATTGACACCTGTAACCTCAGAATTCAAACTCATCATTCCTAATTCCAAAAGCCAGGTTAATATTGGTATTGCTTTCTATTGTCTGGGGATGGAAAGTGTAATCTTGATTAATGTCTTACCTTAGAAACTGATATAAAGTGACTCTCATAAAGATTAAATGGAAGAATGTTGACAAGTAACCTGTATTTATATGTAGAGCTCTCTGAAAAATCCAGATATTGATAAGGCATATAAAAAGAAGAAAAATTACAAAGGATTAAAAGCAAATGCTTATCCTCTAACTCAAAAAGAATGTCCCTGAACTTAAAGAATCATGTTGGCTGCTAGGTGTTGGGTACCTTCTATGCCTCAGGGACTCTGCTTACATTTTCTCATTTAATATTCACAGCAACCCTCTGAGGGGGATATGATGATGTTTTGCATTTAGAGAAAGGGAGACGGAAGTTCTGAAAGGGTAAGAAACTTCCCCAAGGTCACGCAGTTACTACATGGCAGATCTGGGACTCACGGTGGTCTAACTCTAGAGCCTGTGCTGCTGTCTCACTTCATCTAAGACCTAGAGAACTGAAGCCTGAGAAACAATCTAAAAGTGCTTTCATTTCCATTTGGGGGAGAAAATGGATGAACAAGGCAAGGACTGCTTGGGGGAGATTTTAACTTATGAGAGAGAAAGTAGAACTGCTCAATTGCTATTTGAATTTTGACTTATCTACTAAGGAGAATGATTTTGCCACAAGAGAAAAGTAGAATAAAGAGGAGGGAGTCAGGGCTCAGTGTGGATGTGAAGGCAGGAAGCCAGCACAGCTCATAAACGTGAGCTCAGGTCTCCAGGCTTAGATGAAATTCATCTTGTGGGCCTGTTAGAACTTCTAGGCATACAATCTGTGGTGCTGGTTGCTGCACTAGAGATGCTACCTTTGAACTTCTCCCTTATCCTTTGCCTGGTATCTGTTTCTCCTCAACATATTTTCAGACTCATATGGGAAGATTTTTTTTTTTTCCTTTTCTCCGCATCTATTCCTTGAGAGACTTTTGGCATAAGAAGAGTCTGTCACACATGAAGGTATATAGCACATATGTGGCAAATTTCTTAATGAGTTAAGTGTTAAAATGTTCTCTCCCCCTTTTCTTTGGCCTTATATTGGAGCTGCTGCTGCTGCTGCTAAGTCACTTCAGTCATGTCCGACTCTGTGCGACCCCATAGACGGCAGCCCACCAGGCTCCCCTGTCCCTGGGATTCTCCAGGCAAGAACACTGGGGTGGGTTGCCATTTCCTTCTCCAATGCATGAAAGTGAAAAGTGAAAGTGAAGTCGCTCAGTCGTGTCCAACCCTCAGCAACACCATGGACTGCAGCCTGCCAGGCTCCTCCATCCATAGGATTTTCCAGGCAACAGTACTGGAGTGGGGTGCCATTGCCTTCTCCGACTCTCCTTCTAGTCTGGCCTATTCTCCCCCACAAACCTGGTCTCAACCAGGCTATGGGCCTCATTGCCAGCTCCCTTGGGATGGGTGATTTTATATGTCGACTTGGCCAGGCAATAGTACCCACTTATTCAATTAACCACTAGTCTAGATGTTGTTTGTACATGTGCTGAACATCTGCACATGGGATTTTCCAGGCAGGAGTACTGGAGTGGGGGGCTGTCGCCTTCTCCATATATTGGAGCACTGCCACTGAAAAGAATGGTGTGTAGCAAAGATAATTGCATATAGCAGACAATGAAAAATAGACTTCTGTTGTTTGTGTGTCTTAGGTGAGTTGGGAAGAGGCTGGGTGGTGCTACTGACCTTGACAAGACGAGCTCACGTGCCTGGAGTCCAGGGAGCAGGTTGCCTGGTGTGATCTCTCCCAGGTCCTCCCCACTGGCTCCTCCTCAGGCTTGCGTGTTGTCTGGGAGTGCTCTCATGGTGGAGGGGGAGGCACAGGAACACAGTGGAAACACAAGGCCCAAGGATCTGTCCTTGGAACTAGCTGGCCAAAACAAGTCATAACTGAGGCCCAGACTGAAGAGGTGGGAAGACAGAGTCAGTTTCTTTAATAAGAGGAACTGGACAGTCACATGGCCATGAGTGATGTTAATCTCCCTCAAGTATCTGGTTTGGGCCAGGCATTGCTTTGGGAGTACGGGTGTAAATAGTCATGTTCCTGCCCTGGGGTCTTCTAATTTAGTAAGGCCAGTACCTATCAATACTGGACTGTTCCCTGGGCGGGAATGTGAAGCTTTGGCTAATGCATAAGTTTACAGTGAGTTCTTTATTCATGCAGGACACGTCTTCTTCTTCTTTTTTTTTTTTTACTGTGTGCTGCTCATTTATATCCCCATGGTGGACTGTAGCAAATGGTTCTCTAAAGTGGAGACATTTGTTCCAGTAAACATTCCTACTCAGCAATTGCAAGCCATCGTCTCATTATTTTTCTTAAAATTGCCCAAGAAGAAGGAGAAGTTCTTTGGTGTGTAAAAGTGGGCTGGGGAGTTGAAGGTCAACAAGGAGAATACTAGGAATACGCAGGCAAAGTTAGTAACTGACATCTCCTATTCTCCCCAAAGATGGTCTTGGTGAATCACATCACTGATTCTCCTGTGTTACGTTTCCTTGATTGAAATATAAGAGTCAGGAGTCTTCAGCCTAACTCAACAAGAACAGCAGCCTCACTTCAAGGCTTCCCCGATGTCTCAGTGGTAAAGAATCTGCCTGCCAGTGCAGGAGATACAGGAGACATGGGTTCAATTCCTGGATCAGAAAGATGTCCTGGAGGAGGTATTCTTGCCTGGGGAATTCCAGGGATGGAAGAGCCTGGTGGGCTACAGTCCACTGGGTCACAGAATCTGTCACGACTGAGTGACTGAGCACACACACGCTGCTTATGAGGTTGTGGGAAAGGAAGGTAGGATTTCTGAGAGCTACAGAGTTTTCACCAAGAACTGGTCACGTTGAACCAACTCTTATTCCTTTCACGATCACATTATTGTACCCTCATAACAGCCTGGAGGCATGATGTTCGTAATGCCCAGCAAGGCAGCTGGTAAAATATTTTATAAAACTCGCATAGTCAACAGGATGAAACATGACCTCGATAAGTTAACAAGTTGATTTATAACTGAATGTTTATATATGAAGATCCTATACTAATGTCAATTTTTGGAGCGTAGGATGAAAATTTCTCCACCAGAACATTGCAGGACATTCTTGTTTGTGATATGGCTGGGATACAGTTGTAGTGGGCAAACCTGTCAAATTTCCAAATGATCCAAAGCCAGAAGGAAGAAGTGTGTGTAATGGATGGTGGAGTTGGATTCTACATTATGTGACAGACCAAGATGATGGGCTGAAACTAAAAGATGAATTTGAGTAGGAATAAATCCACAGCCGAGAAGGGACCTTGAAGAGTAATTTGCAGAGGTATGGGATAGCAGAGCCCCAGCTTAACAGCACACAGTCAATTAGAGCTGGCTTTGTGACATGGTGGATAAAAAGCTTTCTTCCTAAACTGAATTAATAGAAGTGAGTGTTAAGATCAAGGGAGATTATAGTTCCCCCTGTCTCCTGAATTTATCAGACCCCAAACATTCAATAAAACATTTATTAAGTGGCTCTCTGTATCAAAGTCTTAGTCAGGCAGTTTACTTCTTAAATAAATTGATGTGAGTTACAAGGAATTCCTACATCCCAGTGCTGAACAAAAGGTATCTGAAAACTCCTACTTACAGCTGGGCTGCAAGTGCCAGGACTTGCAGTATGGCCTGAGTGCTTATTTATAGCCTGTGGGGTCCACTTGCCTTTTGCTCGGTCACCATTTCTTAACTCAAACCTCTTATTGCAAGGAAATGGACTTGTTTACTTTGATTTTCTTCTTTTATTAATCAGCATCCCTTTAATGGCTCATATGATAGCATCAGGGCTCTGTGTTCATTCCTGTTCATCCTTTTGATGTTGGTATCATTCTCCCCTACTGCAGAGAGCTTCTTCCATATTTCAGTGGAAATGGCCAGAGGGGCTTAAGATTATATTATCCGTAAGGCCCATACTCTTAGAGCAAGAGACAGACATTCTACTGGTGCTTATATATCAGAGAAACTCTGCTTGGACTGACACGTCATATAGTCACTCAAACTGGCCACTTGTGAGTGATGGTGTTCACACCTATCATGGCTGTAAGGGTGTTTGTATGTGTATGTTGTTGGGGGGGCGGCGGGGCTGTGAATAGCAGGTTTGGCCCCATGTAAAAACCACACGAAATTTTCCACAGGGAAGAGCATAGGTTTTATTCCAAGAGAAATGAGCATAGTATGCCAGGGAGACAAATACATCTATAAACTCTTCTCCTAAAGAAATTATTAGAATATGGATAAGAGGAAGAGGAAGAAAGGTGGCTCAGGGGACCCATTTATTTTTAAATGTATTAACTACTTCCTGAATTAAAAGAGAAAGTTAAAGTATTAGTCGCTCAGTCCTATTCGACTCTTTGTGATCCCATGGACTGTAGCCCAGCAGGCTCCTCTGTCCATGGAATTTTCCAGGCAAGAATACTGGAGTGGGTTGCCATGCCCTCCTCCAGGGGATCTTGCCAACCCAGGGTACAAACCCAGGTCTCTCGCAGTGCAGGCAGACCAGGGATGAGCCACCAGGGATGGCTGCAATTCCTTCTGAGAAGGCATTATGTTAAGACTAAAGCAGGCTGAGGTTTGCTGCTGCTTTTTTCCCACTTAAATTTGGGGTTTGTACTTCCCACCTCCCTTCTTCTTCTGTTATTTGGATGTGTGAAGGAATATCCTGGGAAAGCCTGAAGTCCTCAGGTGAAAAAAGATTAACAAGGAACACCCTGATGATGTCCTGGTAATTTTCAAGGAAGCCCTGGATCTCTTTTGCAGATGATCCAGAGAGAAGTGGGAAAAGACACACTGATTTTCAGCTCAGTTCCATTTCTGTCTCTGCTTGTTGTGGCTGATCATTTTGAAGACTCCCATGGCACAGGGAAATGGGGACTTTCAGCCTCACTTCTCCTGGTCTGATAGAGTAGCTGCAGGACATGTGGTGGGGTCACGTGCTCCCTGTGAACGGCCAGGGAAC
>SJYC01100415.1:0-20565 GCA_006408675.1 Madoqua kirkii
TTTCATATGAAAAATATATTTCATATGAAAAATATATTTCCTATGTGAAATATATGGCATACATTTTATCTTCTTATAACCCTGTGAGATAGATATGATTATCTTCATTTTTAATAGATGAAACAGAAGAAATTAGCAAGCTTTCACAAGATCACAGAGTCAGCTGCACATAATAGACACCAACCTTGATTCATTTCAGCAGAAAATAAGTGTATCAAAATGGTACTGTGTAGTTCACAGCATGTCTGGGAGGGCTGGAATACAGGTCTAGAGGCCACAGTCAGAAATAACTGCCAAAGACCATACTCCTGCTGCCTCAGGTTCAAACCCCGAGGTGTTTCCTGCTCACAGACACCTGAGAGAGAGAATGGGGACTTCATCACTGCAGCCCGTGGAATACGATGAAGTTGATGCTACCGTCTTCCTTCGAATGGCTGCCTCAGGCGCTGCTTCTTTGGTAGACCTGCTTCCATTTTCAAGTTTGGGCGTGTGAGTCTGATGAGAGGCTTTTGCTTTGAAAGGGATATGTACATTTATAAATGGAAGAAAAAATGTGTTTCAGACACTAATTCTGAAACTTGGGGAAAGTTCACCGTTGTAATGTAGTGAATTGTTAGAGAGTCACTGTAGTATAATCAAGAACAATAACAATAAAATGGGCAAATAATGTTGGTTTGGAGGAACTATGAGAGTTTTAAGCTTGTGACAAGGTGGAAGATCACAGAAGTCCTTGCTGAAAGCATATCTACAAAGCAACCATGTAAATGTTTTAATTTTTTTCAACACAGGTGGTGCATGAACGTTGAAAGATAGAATAAATATTACAAATAAGCCTCAAGTTACCTTGATCATCACCAGCAATTTCTAGAAAATTCCTCCATATGAGAAGCCTCTTATTAGTTACATTCTTTTAAACCTATTTGTATGTATTCTCACCCATAGACTTGTATCCAAGAAAATGGGTAGTTTTATTTACCGTGTGTGTTTCCTTTAGCACCTAATCTTAGAGAGCTTTCTGTGTTGGGACATACAGATTTCCCTCACTAGTTTATGTACTTCATAGTATTTCATTATATGAGTACACTAGTCAGCTTGCTCCGACAATCCCCTGTTGGTACACATCTAGGGCTTGTGCAGTTTTTAGCTTTTGCTAACACTGTTCCAATGAGCATCCTTGAACACGTCTCTTTGTGGACTCTTTCTCCACAGCGGCTGAGTAGTGGAATTGCTAAGTCACTGGGGATGTGCAGTTAAACTTAATAGATACTGGGAAATTGGCCTTGTAAGCACCTGTACCAAATTATGCTCTCATTTGCAATTTAAAAATAACCATTTCCCCACATCAATGACATTAGCAAACTTCTTAATTTTTGCCCATGTGAAGTGTTTTGTTTCGTTTCTAATTTGCCTACATGAAGTCTTAGAACTCTGGTGATCAGGAACATCTTTTTGTGTATTTGTTGGCTATTTGCATTTTCTCTTTTGTGTATGCTCTTTTCCTACTCTTCCTCATCAATATCTTATTGCACTTCGTCTCTAGACTCCTGAGGATATTTCCTGCCTCCTGAGAAATCTGTATGTAGGTCAAGAAGCGACAGTTACAATTGGACATGGAACAACAGACTGGTTCCAAATTAGGAAAAGAGTATTTCAAGGCTGTATATTTTCACTCTGCTTATGTAACTTATATGCAGAGTACATCACGCGAAATGCCAGGCTGGATGAAGCACAAGCTGGAATCAAGATTGCTGGGAGAAATATCAATAACCTCAGATATGCAGATGACACCACCCTTACGGCAGAAAGTGAAGAAAAACTAAAGAGCCTCTTGATGAAAATGAGAGAGTGAAAAAGCTGGCTTAAAATTCAACATTTAGAAAACTAAGATCATGGTATCCAGTCCAATCACTTCATGGCAAATAGATGGGGAAACAGTGGAAACAATGACTTTATTTTGGGGGACTCCAAAATCACTGCAGATGGTGACTGCAGCCATGAAATTAAAACACACTTGCTCCTTGGAAGAAAAGCTACGACCAACCTAGAGAGCATATGAAAAAGCAGAGACATTACCAACAGAAGTCCATCTAGTCAAAGTTACAGTTTTCCCAGTAGTCATGTATGGATGTGAGAGCTGGACTATAAGGAAAGCTGAGCACTGAAGAATTGATGCTTTTGAACTGTGGTGTTGGCAAAGACTCTTGAGAGTCCCTTGGATTTCAAGGAGCTCAAACTAGTCAATCCTAAAGGAAATCAGTCCTGAATATTCATTGGAAGGATTGATGGTGAAGCAGAAACTCCAATATTTTGGCCACTTGATGCGAAGAACTGATTCATGGAAAAGTCCCTGATGTTGGGAAAGATTGAAGGTAGAAAGAGAAGGGGATGACAGAGGATGAGATGGTTGGAAGACATCACTGACTCAATGGACATAAGTTTGAGCAAGTTCCAGGAGTTGGTAATGGACAGGGATGCCTGGCGTGCTGCATTCCATGGAGTCACAAAGAGTCAGACACGACTGAGTGACTGAACTGAACTGAGGATATTTCATATAAATGGAATCATAGTATATAGCCTTTGTGCTTGACTTATTTTACTCAGCATAATGTTTTTGAGGTTCATCCATATGGTATATGCACCAGTACTTCATGCCTTTTTATGGCTGAATGATATTCCATTGTATAGATGTTCCAGATTTTGTTTATCCATTCATTATTGATGCCTGTTTGGGCTATTTCCACCTTTTGGTTATTGTGAATAGTGCTGCTGTAAACATTTGTGCATGAATATCTGCATATTTGTTTTTCAGTTTTTTTGTGTAGAAGTAGAATTGCTGGTTCATATGGCAATTTTATGTTTAATTTTTTGACTGTGCTGAGCTGTATCTGTTTTCTTCCTTAACCTTCTCACCAAGTCAGTGAGGAAGGGCTATAATTACCTCTTAACAGATAAGAAGTTAGAGATGAGTGAGAGGCCTGGAGAAGTTAAGTGGTTTTCCTCAGGTTGTGTTCATGCTGTATGCTAAGTCACTTCAGTTGTGTCCATCTCTTTGTGACCCTATGGACTATAGGCCCACTAGGCTCCTCAGTCCATGGGATTCTCCAAGCAAGAGAATCCAAGAAGACTGGAGGGGGTTGCCATGCCCTCCTTCAGGGGATCGTCCTGACTGAGGGATGGAATTCTTGGATATTACATCTTCTGTATTGGCAGGCAGACTCTTTAACACTAGTGCCTCTTGGGAAGCCCTTTCCTAAGGTTACATAGCTGTTGCTGCTGCTGCTAAGTCACTTCAGTCATGTATGACTCTGTGCGACCCCATAGATGGAAGCCCACCAGGCTCCCCCGTCCCTGGGATTCTCCAGGCAAGAACACCGGAGTGGCTTGCCATTTCCTTCTCCAATGCATAAAAGTGAAAAGTGAAAAGGAAGTTGCTCAGTTGTGGCCAACTCTTAGCAACCACATGGACTATACCCTACCAGGCTCCTCTATCCATGGGATTTTCCAGGCAAGAGTACTGGAGTGGGGTGCCATTGCCTTCTCCAAGGTTACATAGCTACTAAGTGGTAAAGTAGGGATTTAAACCCAGGCAGGCTGGTTCTAAAACTTCAGCCCTTAACTGCTATACTACCGTCTCCTACGGTGCGTAAGGAGGATGTCAAGATATGAGTTAGTCTGCTTCTTCAGAAGATTATTAATTGAAAGGAAAATCCTCTTACTACAGGAATGCTACCTAATGGCAAAGCCACAAAGCCACCTACCATCTATTAAACTGTTTTTAACATCAAAGGGAAAGTGAACAGAATCTCTGTGGGCACTTTTCTGTTCACCTGTGCAGGTGGCCTACCTGTGTCACCTGGAAGAGTGGGAACACTTATTTTCCCAGCCTCTCCCCATTTCTGTCATCCCTTCAGTCTCTAAACAGCTTCTAAGTGCTTTGCCTCTGGGGGATTGGTGATTTCAGTTATAGTGGAACTCTCAAGCCTCATATCTCAATGAGAAGTTGCACAAACATTTGCGTCTTCATTTCATGCCTGTCTTTCCCAACACTGGTCATAGAGAGCCC
Organism: Madoqua kirkii; assembly: GCA_006408675.1. Taxonomy (NCBI): domain Eukaryota; kingdom Metazoa; phylum Chordata; class Mammalia; order Artiodactyla; family Bovidae; genus Madoqua; species Madoqua kirkii. The sequence continues at coordinate 4,064 of SJYC01100415.1, forward strand.
AGGATAAGTGATGTTCATTAGGATTAATACCCATTGACTGTGGAAATGTGAAATTGAATCTAGATTAGCCTTTGAAATAAGACCCCAGGGTGACTGAGAGTAAGACGAGAGCAAAGTCTCCGCTGGGTCACAACTGAGACCTGGTAACTGCAGAAAAGTGAAACAGATCCTAAGAGACACCCGATTGTTAGAAAGTGCCAGCATCGCTATGGGGCAGACAGGCAGCAAAAGCTTTTCTGTATCTGCTACCCCAGAGAGGACCTAAGAGCCTAGCTGTATCCCTCAGTGCTCCCATCTTGTTCTAAAGTGGCATCTTTCTTCAGTCTACTAGAAGGGGTGGGATGCCCCAGTCACCTGAGTATGTTAATAAATAGCTGGCTGCCTACCAAGGTGTTGCTACTGAAGCAAAAAATTGCATTTTCCAATTTTTAAACAAGTTTTCAAACTCTCTTGGCAAGTTGAAATCTGTTTCCTACTTCATATAAATAAAAACTTCTGGAACGTGCCTTGATTGATTTTTCTGTGTGTGTCTTGTAATCAGCCATTAAGCTGAGCATCTTCCATTTGCTCCGCGGATTCTCTTGCCCTCTGGTTTCTCACTGGATTGGGAGACACTAGCAGGCGATTGGAGGGAGGATGAAATGGAGTTGAATGCATTTGAGTTTGTGATTCCCTTTCTGGTGGGACACAGGTTAGTGGTTGTTGTGTTTTTCTGTGGTGGGACATAGGTCCTGTCAGGTGGTCCTCTCCCAAAGCTACAGTTTTTTTTTTTTTCTTTTTTGACTTCCGATAATACTTCCTCCATTTGTCCCTTCAGTGAGAGGGTAGTACCTGCTTCCTACTGTTGCAAGAAGAGCTTGTGACGGTGGGTTTTCCTCAGCTTGCCACTTCTCTATACGCCACCCCCTTTCAGCAAGCCGTCTGTTTCTGGCCATGATTCTGACGAGGACAGCCACTCCATACCTCTGGTCCCTGTGACAGCTCTCAGATTTTGACAGGTAGGGGCAAGACTGTCAAGGCTCGAACAGAATACAGATCAACTCTCAAACTGTGACCCTATCATTTTGTGCCTAATGAGCCTGGGCTGGAGAATGGAAGATCTGGGGGCTGAGGGAATGGTCAGGAGATGGGGACACAGAGGAATCTGGAAAAGTTGTCTAAGAGAGACATCCAGAATAGAGGGCAGAAAATTAATGCTGCAACTCAAGGGGCAGTTGGTGAGATGATCTGTGGATTTCAGCTATATACACACACACTTTCATGCATGCCTTTATTGCCTGAGTAAATTTCCCCTTTCCTTAGTATACATTGAGAAGAGTCACTTTTCATGTGCATCTAAGATCTCCCCACTCCTTCACCCCAGGATCTGAGCTCCTTGCAAGTTCTTGGAATAGCCCAAGCCATTTCTTACTCCTGTCCATTCAATGCAAATGATCCACTTTGACAACTTTTTCATCATGATAATGCATAATCTTCTTTAGGGCTTAGTCAGCCATGATAATTATTAGTCTTTAAGATCAACTGAGAGACCCAGGAGGCCCTGGTCTGATGGAGGTGACTTCTGGGCACCCACAGCATCATACTAGTCTTCCTTCCCATCCTCCCACTTCCAGAGCATTGGACAAATCTGTCCAGTAGGATTTTGGTCCCACTTATTAGCGAGTTGTAGTTTAGAGATCGTAGTTAAGGGGAAAGAATGTTAAAATTTCTAATATTGGGGGGATTTTGGGGGCAGTGGGGTAAAAATGTCTGTATCTGTACTTTGAGAATGGGAAAAGAGCCCCCAGAAGTTTGAAAAATCCTGTTTTACAGGTGAAGACATATACCTCTAAACATGAAATCAAACTCCTTATACATTAAATAAAATGGAACACATCAACAGTGGTTCAAGGGAAAGCAAAATCCCCTAGGATAGAAGGCAAAGAAACACCTCTTGGGGTAAGAGGGCATTTTCTTCCTGATTCACCAAGCTCTTCACCCTCAGGAGGGCCCAGATATATGTGTATGAAGAAAACTATGTATCTATTTGTCATGGTGTGTAGGGGAGGTCCTGAAGACCACCCCTGGGTTTGGTGATTTGCTAGGAGGATTTGCAGACTCAGCATATAGCTGTACTGACGGTTATGATTTATTACAGCGAAAGGATACAAAGCAAAATCAGCACAAGGGAAAAGTGCTTAGGGCAAAGAGCAAAGGAAACGTTCTACGAGCTTCCAAGAGTCCTCTCCCAGTGGAGAGCATCACGTAGGATGTGCTTACTTGCCCCAGCAGCGTGTTACAGCAACACTTGAGGTGTGTCCACCAGGGAAGTTCATTAGAGGCTCAATGCTTAGGCTTTCTACTGGGGTCACCCTCTGTCTGGCACAAGACTACATTCCAGACTCCCAGGAGGAAAGCAGGTGTTCACCGCAAAAAGTCCTACTTTTTAATAGTCTAGGCATTGTGGAGAAGGCAATGGCACCCCACTCCAGTACTCTTGCCTGGAAAATCCCATGGATCAAGGAGCCTGGTAGGCTGCAGTGCATGGGGTCGCCAAGAGTGAGTGAGTGACTTCACTTTCACTTTTCACTTCCATGCATTGGAGAAGGAAATGGCAACCCTCTCCGGTGTTCTTGCCTGGAGAATCCCAGGGACGGGGGAGCCTGGTGGGCTGCTGTCTATGGGATCACACAGAGTCAGACGCAACTGAAGTGACTTAGCAGCAGCAGGCATTATGAGTCCTCTTCTCAGTTCTGGGAATGGTGGAAACACCTCTCAAATCCAAATTTCCAGATGCCATCCAAGAGTGAATCTTCAAGCAGGCCTTTCTAAGAGTAGCAGTCCTCGATGCTGCTATATTTGCTCCTTTTCTCACATGGAGTCACACTGGTTCTCCCTGGTTAATGGAGGCAGCTCTATAATTCACCAGCAAGTAGAATCCCTTTTCCTTAGATTCCATGAGGAACTGGGGCTTCCTAAAATGTCAGCTCAGATTTTTTTTTGCAGATACCTTACCACTGATTTCCAGGCCACCGTGGCACTGCTAACAGTTGGCTTTAATTAACTGTTACCCGCACCTTCTTCTTTGCACGCCAGCCTGAAGGGCTTAAGTTCAAATTCCCAAGAGCCATCCCTGCTGCATGTAAGACGTATCTCAGAGCTTTGCCAGGAGTTAAATCCTATGTCACAGGAGGGCTCCCATGAAATAACTCTTTTATCCTAAAAACTTTATCTTCTGCCCTCATTGACCAAGCACCCAGGGATTCATTTCCAGTCATGGTCTCGTGGTTCTTGCCCAGCCGTGTAAACCAGTCCTGTGGCTACCATGGCAGGCATCCCTCTCTCCCTCGCAGGCCCAACACTTGCTCATTAGGTTAGGCTGAGAGTTAACACTTGCGGTTGGTCTGGTAGCCAGCAGTGCAGGTGGGAACACTGTGTCCTTAGGCACCTGGCCCCCTTGTGGCATTGGTATTCTTCAAGCAGAAAACGGGGCCTGTCTTCCAACAAGGAAAGGAGGATACTTTAACAGGCCCAGACAGTTCAGGGTGCTCTTCGGGTTGAAAGTAATCAAGTACATCTTCCAAGATACCCCATCCCAGTTCTCAGAGTCACACTCATTCCATCAAGGCCCTGACTTGAGTGTAGGACATGTGCCTAGTCTGAACATTCAACCTTCTCTAAAGTTCTGCCACTCTTACAGAGAAGTCCTGTGTCTGTTCTCCAGCTCGGTTTCATGCTGAAGAATATTAGGGCTCCTTTAACTACTGCCAAGGAGGCTTTCTAACACAACACAATTTGCTCTAAATTGTTGAAAGATTGCCCTGAGGCTGTCATTTTTATTTTTTCTCTCTGATGCGTTCACTGTATTCAGCAACAGCCAACTCAATTTTGCAGTCCAGATAATTACTGTCTTTCACTCTTTTTTGACACCAGTGACGTTGCAGAAGCCAGCACATCCCCTTCCACCTCCAGCCTGTCCCAGTTATCCACAGGTCAAAGTTTTAGTAATGGCACTGTGCCAGTGTGCCAGGGATGGACGGCGCTCCATCTCGCTCAGTGATGGAGGTCTCTTTGCCAGGCAGCCAAGTCGTGATTCAACTCTAGATCCTTTCCTCTGAGTCTCATTCTTAGGTCTGCTTCTCAAACTCTCTTAGGTTAGTGTGTGGGGGGAGCAAAATAATGGCCCTCAACGTGTTCATATTTTAATTCCTGGAGCTAGTATCTTACCTGACACGGGACAGAAGACTTTGCAGATGTGGTTAAAGGAAGGATCTTGACATGGGGAAACTAGCCTGGATTATCCAGAGGGGTCTAATATACTTATAAGCATTATTGTAAGAGGGGTGAGGAAGGGGTCACAGAGAACCTAAAGCGACAATGGAAGAAAAGCTTGTGGTGAATGTGGGCCATGAACTAAGAAGTGCAGGTAACTTCTGGGTACTGGAAAAAGTGAGGAATGGATTATCCCAAAGAACCTCCAGAAGGAGCATAGCCCTGCCAACACTTTGATTGAGCCCTATGAGACCTAGGTCAGATTTCTGACCTCCAGAATAGTAATATATTTGCAATGTTTGAGTTGCTAAATATGTGGTAATTTGTTACAGCCGTGATAAGAAGCTAATATGTTTGGATTCCCTAGAAGCAGAGCCTGAGACAGGCATTTGGGTACCTATGATTTATTGAGAGAATGCTCTCAGGAGACTCCCGTAAGAGAGTAAGGGAGACAAGATGAAAGGGAATCGCTAATCAGGGCTGTGGCCCTGGTTAAAATCTAGCCTTGGCCGGATTCATGGAGGGTGGTTGTGGTCTGGATATAGGTCACATTGAGGAGTTATCTCTCTTGAGGCAAGGAGGCTGCCCTTTGATTCCAGTTTTAGCCTGTCATTGGCGGCTCCTGGGCTGATGGCTGTCATAAGGCTTGGGAACAGCATGTATCCTCCTAGATCACATGAGTCTTGTAAGCAGAACCATTCTCTGGAAAGGGAGGCACCTGTGACCTGTTAGCAGCTAACACTCAGAGCACAGATGGGTGCACAGTCCCAGTAAAGGAGATCCTTGTACACAACAGAACTTGTATACCACAAGGAAACCGCCTGATGTGCCAGACCAGAGGAATACAAAATATGTAAGCAAGTGTGGGTTTTTTAGTCTGATTGCTTTGGCCTCCAAATGGAGACTCAATTTGATTTGCAAAAACACAGCTAGGTGGATTTATTTGCCTAATAACCAGTTACTCAGTGGTTTTACTGATTTTTTCCAGCTTCTGTTTTAGTTTGTTCAGGCAACCTTGGCTTGCAGTTGACATCAGACCCTTGGCAAGATCACATTTGAGTGATAAGTCCTTTGGACTCACTGATGTGACTGGTGACTTTTGGCTGGTCTGGGATTTCTAGGGGGGCAGTGCTGGTCCTGGAATACTGATCACTGGTTTGTTCGCTGACTTGATCAACACAGGAAGTGGGATACCGGTAGACAATCTCCAGTGGAGATAGGTTTTCAGCCTTAATTATTTTACCCCATAATGGCACGATGAACACATCCAAACAAATGGAAAATGGGATTCTTCACTGAGCCGCATCATGCCCCAGATCTGTAATTTGATACAAAAGCTTCAAACAAATTGAAATTAAAATGCATTTTAGATGCTTCCTCCCATCAAAGCAGTTTGCACCAGCAGGCTTCTCTCTTTCACCAGTTTGCTATAGAAACAGGGGAACCAGGCAGCCTTGCTCTTGGCGGCTGTGGAAGTAACACAATCTCCCTGCTTGTCAACTGCAGGCAAGAAAATGAAATAAAATGAAAACCAATTGGAGGTCTAATTATCCTTTTTAAAATGACTTCATCCTGTAGAGTGGCCCACTGAATACATAAAAGGCACCTTTCTTTTCATTTCTTTTGTTCCCCTTGGGTGTTTGGGGCCACAGTAACAGAGGGAGTCACACTGGGATACCAGAGATGGAGCACTCAGTGTTTTGAGTCCAAATTTACTTGCTTAACAGCATTTATAGCAGGTGTGGCTGTCTGTCAAGCATTGTCTCAAACACTCCTCAGATAGAACACATTTATTTTTCATAAAGACTCTACAAAGGACATCTCTTACCTTCTGAGATTGACTGTATTCTGCCTATGGAATGTATGAAAGTGAAAGTTGCTCAGTCCTGTCTGACTCTTTGTGACCCCATGGACTATACAAACCGTGCAGTTCTCCAGACTAGAATACTGGAGTGGGTAGCCTTTCCCTTCTCCAGGGGATATTCCCAACCCAGGGATGGAACCCAAGTCTCCTGTGTTGCAGGCAGATTCTTTACCAACTGAGGTATCAGAGAAGTCCATAGTTCAGTTCAGTCTCTCAGTCATGCCAGACTCTTTCTAACCCCATGGACTGCAGCATGCCAGGCTTCCCTGTCCATCACCAATTCCTGGAGCTTGCTCAAACTCATGTCCATTGAGTCAGTGATGCCATCCAACTATCTCATCCTCTGCCGTCCCCTTCTCCTCCCACCTTCAATCTTTCCCAGCATCAGGGACTTTTCCAAGGAGTCAGTTCTTTGCATCAGGTGGCTGAAGTTTTGGAGTTTCAGCTTCAGCATCAATCCTTCCAATGAATATTCAGGACTGATTTCCTTTAGGACGGACTGGTTGGATCTCCTTGCAGTCCAAGGGACTCTCAAGAGTCTTCTCCAACATCACAATTCAAAAGCATCAATTCTTTGGCACTCAGCTTTCTTTATAGTCCAACTCTCACATCCATACATGACTACTGGAAAACCCATAGCTTTGACTAGATGGACTTTTGTTGGCAAAGTAATGTCTCTGCTTTGTAATATGCTGTCTAGATTGATCAAGCTTTTCTTCCAAGGAGCCAGCATCTTTTAATTTCATGGCTGCAGTCACCATCTGCAGTGATTTTGGAGCCCCCCAAAATAGTCTCTCACTGTTTCTATTGTTTCCCCATCTATTTGCTATGAAGTGATGGGACCAGATACATAATCTTAGTTTTCTGAATGTTGTTTTAAGCCAACATTTTTCACTCTCCTCTTTTACTTTCATCAAGAAGCTCTTTAGTTCTTCTTTGCTTTCTGCCATAAGGGTGGTGTCATCTGCATATTTGAGGTTATTGATATTTCTCCTGGCAATCTTGATTCCAGCTTGCGCTTCATCCAGCCTGGCATTTCACAAAATGTACTCTGCATATAAGTTAAATAAGCAGAGTGACAATATACAGCCTTGATGTACTCCTTTCCCAATTTAGAAACAGTCTGTTGTTCCATGTCCAGTTGTAACTGTTGCTTCTTGACCTGCATACAGATTTCTTGGGAGGCAGGTCAGTTGGTCTGGTTTTCCCATCTCTTTAAGAATTTTCCACAGTTTGTTGTGATCCACACAGTCAAAGGCTTCATTATCAATAAAGCAGAAGTAGGTGTTTTTCTGGAACTCTCTTGCTTTTTCCATGATCCAGTGGATGTTGGCGATTTGATCTCTGGTTCCTCTGCCTTTCCTAAATCTAGTTTGAACATCTGGAAGTTCATGGTACATGTACTTTTAAAGTCTGGTTTGGAGAATTTTGAGCATTACTTTGCTAGCGTGTGAGATGAGTACAATTGTGTGGTAGTTTGAACGTTCTTTGGCATTGCCTTTCTTTGGGATTAGAATGAAAACTGACCTTTTTCAGTCCTGTGGTCACTACTGAGTTTTCCAAATTTGCTGCCATATTGAGTGCAGCACCTTCACAACATCATCTCTTAGGATTTGAAATAGCCCAGTTGGAATTCCATTACCTCTACTAGCTTTGTTCATCATGATGCTTCCTAAGGCCCACTTGACTTCACATTCCAGGATATCTGGTCTTAGGTAAGTGATCAAATCACCCATCTTCTTCTGTGAGAACTCCAAGTCCATAGTATATCTCTCAATAAATCTGCTTCTATTTAAAAGAAACCCAAATTACACGAAGTAAGTACTGATTATTGCTATTTTAGGGACACTAAGGAACAGAGAGGTGAAGTGACTTTCCCAAAGTCACACAGCTAATAAGAAGCACTAGAGTTGGAATTTTAACTTGGGTCCAAGTTCAGTGGTCATGTATAGATGTGAGAGTTGGACCATAAAGAAGACTGAGTACTAAAGGTGCTTTTGAACTGTAGTCCTGGAGAAGACTCTTGAGGGTAACTTGGTTTGGAAGGAGATCAAACCAGTCCATCCTAAAGGAAATCAGTCCTGAATATTCATTGGAAAGACTGAGTTGAAGCTGAAACTCCAATATTTTGGTCACCTGATGTGAAGAACTGACTCCTTGGAAAAGACCCTGATGCTAGGAAAAACTGAAGGCAGGAGGGGAAGGGGATGACAGAAGATGAGATGGTTGGATGGCATCATCCCAATGGACGTGAGTGTGAGAAAGCTCTGGGTGTTGGTGATAGACAGGGAAGCCTGGTGTGTGGCAGTCCATAGAGTCAAAAGAGTCAGACATGACTGAGCAACTGAATTGAACTGAGCTGACAAAGGAGACGGAGAATGGTGTGACTTGTACAAGATCTTAACATAAACTGAGTCCAGAATCTGAGTCTTACAATTAATCAGTCATTCAGTTGATATTTATTATGTACCCACCACTATACTCAGATGAGGGAATAGTGAGGCAAATAGGTACCTACATCCATTCAAATATACAGGCTATTGAAAAAAAAATAGCAAGACCCATCATGGTGTTTTGAGCTTTCAGTACTTTTTGACTGAAAAGATTTTGGAATACATGATATTCTTTACATGTTTTTAGGTTGGTTTTGTCAGATTTCCATTTGAAGGCAATCGAAAGAGCAAGTACTTTTACTGAGCACCACACTAAACAGGAGGTGTCTCAGGTCTAACCTGTTGTTTTCCCTGCCCATTGGTGGCCCAAGTCCAAGTAGCTGCTGGGAGAACATGGGTGGAAGGGGATGGTGGTAGGGACTTAATGGGACCCATGCTTAAGAAGGAAAAGAAGGAAATGCCTGGACCCAGGAAGAGTCTCACCCTGGGAGAGGCAGAGTTCCTGCACTCAGTTCCCATCACTTCTGACACACCCCAGGGAAACTAGCCTCTCACATGCCGGCTTCCTGGGGAAGATCTGAGCCAACTCGATGGCAAAGATCCTGATGCTGGGAAAGACTGAAGGCAAGAGGAGAAAGGGGATGACAGAGGATGAGATGGCTGAATGATATCGCTGACTCAATGGATACGAGTTTGGGCAGTCTCTGGGAGATGGTGTCAGTGCTGGAGTTCATGGGGTCACAAAGAGTTGGATACGACTTCGTGACTAGACGACAGCAAGGTTCAGGACCTAGATACACTATGATCTTCCTTATTCTTGTGATGAATCTGGGTCGAGTTTGGCTTTCACAAAGAAAAAAAAAAGTCTCTCATCTCTCCAGGCTTCAGCTCTAAACCTGATGGCCCCCTACGGGGCTACCAGGAAGTCAGGAGTGCAGACCCAGGTGTGCCACAGCACATTCTGATGATCATCCTCAAACATGAAGCTTCCCGTATTATTCATAAAAGGGTTGCACTATGCATACTGTATTGTTCTAGGGTCTTTCTCTTATTATGACACTTTGGCACACTGTCCTGCCAGTGGACAACCAGCGCACTACTCCCAGACATTCGGTTTTCCAGGTTTTTTGTCATCAAGAGTAGCAATGTAATGGACATGTTTATATAGCCAAGTGTGTTTTTGTGAGTGTATTCCCAGGGCAGGTTCCTAGCTGTGATTAAAGGGCATATACATTTTTAATGGTGATAGTTCTTGCTTCATTGTTCTCCAGACAGATTGTTCCAACTCATATTGTCCCCAGAAGCAGATTGAGAGTACCTGTTTCTTTACTCTCTTGATAGTACTGTGTATCGGAAAACCAAAAAATTGACCATGTGATATGTGAAAAATATCTTATTGTTGTTTCAGTTATGAGAACAGTCATCCATCTCTTTATTGTTCTTTGCCATTTTATTTTTTTTAAACTGTCTACTTAAATCCTTTGCCCACCTTTTTTCCTAATTAAGTTCTTTATCTTTTTCTTCCTGGTTTGTGGGTGCCTCCTTCATTTTTTAAAGTCTTGGAGAGCTCTAGATCTTTGCTTTATAGCAGGTCTTATACTCTGGCCTGGAAAGACTTTTATTGAACTAACTTTCTTCCTCCCTTTTCTTTGCTTTTCTCCTCTTTAATCTTTATTTCCAAGTACAGTGCTGTGCACCCTGTGGACACAATAAACATCTGCTGATTGACTGTTTTATTTATCTGATTTTTATGGCTTCTTCCCTCTGAAGAGCTCCACAGACTTTATAGTCATTAACTCAATAACCCTCAAAGCACTCTAGTGTGGCAGCTGTAATTACTGTCAGTGTTTTTGAGATGGTGAGACCGAGGAACCGAGATTCTCCAGAATAATTTTTTGAGAGCCTCAGGAGGGGATCTGGGGAGAAATCAGCCCTTTCCCAAGCTCTGGACCAGGAGAGTGTATCAAAGCATCTACAGAATAACTGTAGGTCGATGGGTGGGTGATCACTGGGTCTACAAAGATTTCTCCAAGCCCCACTCTTTAGTCTGAGAGAAGAAAAAATATTAGTTATTTGTGCCTGGTTCAAATCCTAGTTCCTCTTCTCTACAGTTGAGTGATGATGGGAAGTAACAGTCACTAATGTTTTTTGGCTCTTATTATATGTCAGACCACATACTGAATGTTTTTTTCATGCCCTGCTTCACTTGACTGCCAGAAGGTTAAATGACTGGCCTGCAATGGCATGGAACTAACTGTTGGTGTCTGTGGGCTGGGTGGTGGCCCTGGAAAGATATGTCCTTATCCCTGGAACCTGTGAATGTGACCTTATTTGAAAAAAGAGTCTGCAGAAGTAATTAGGTTAAGGGTTGTGAGACAAAATCATCCTGGAATATCTGAATGAGCTCTAAGTCCAATCACAAGTGTCCTTATAAAGAGGTAAGACACAGACGAGCAGAAGGCCAGACAAAGGTAGAGGAGGAGATGGGAGTGATGTAGCCACATGTATAGGAACATCTGGAGCCTCCAGAAGCTGGAAGAGAAAAGGAAGGGTCCTCTCCTAGAGCCTTCAGGGGAAGCAGGGAAGGGCCCTGCTGACACCTTGATTTTGGACTTCTGGCCTCCAGAACAGTGAGAGGACAAGTTTCTATTGTTTTAAGCCCTCCAGTTTGTGGCAGCTTGTTGTGGCATCCCCAGGAAACTCACACCACTTTGACATGGGAGCCATGTTTGGGGGGCTTCCAAGTCTGCACCCTCAGCTCTGATGCTGGCCCGTCAGCAGGTAGCTGCACCTTTCTGTTTCCTCACCTACAGTTGAGTACAACAACTGTGCCTACACCAGAGCACTGGTGTGAGGATGAAATGGGACAGTGTTTGGCTGGTGCAGAACAGTGTTCACTAGATTTTGACTCCTGTTGCTCCTGGCATTGTGGTTGTTTTCACTGAGTTTCACTGAGGTGCAGCTACTTCCGTGCAGACCTCACTGAGGTACAGGTCAGTGCACGCAGCCAATGCAGGTCCCACAGGGAGGGTACTTTGGGAAGTTTAGGCTATATAAGTCTTCATTCTTGGTACCTGGTAATTGAGTAAGTACCCCTGAGACACAAGTCATTGTCCCAGTGTTTTTGTTTTATGATTACTTACGATTAGATATTTTCATTTCTTTCTGTGTTTTCCTTTATTTATAATACTAACAATACTTACATTTATTGTTAACTTAATCTTTTTCTACTTATTGTTAACATAGAGCAAACCATACCTTTATGTCTCCAGGAACCCCCGCAGGTTTGGTGACTCACATGGAGGACTCGTAGGACTCAGGGTATAGTTAGATTCATGGCTGAGATGGACAGTAAAAGGAGACAAAGCAAAACCAGCAAAGGAAAGACGCTCATGGGGCAAAACCTGGAGGAAACAGGTGCAGGCTTCCAAGAGTCCTCTCCTAGTGGAGTCACACGAGATGTACTCAAAACCCCCAATGATGAGCTATAACAAAATTGTGAAGAGTGATCTACTGTTGACTATCGTTAGAGAACCCGTGTCCAGGGTTTTACTAGGGGTTGCTCACAGAGGCACCTTCTGCCTAGCAGGCACCCAAATTCCAGACTACCGGAAGAAAAGCAATTGTTCAACATAAACCATATTGTTTGTACAAAACTGAGGTATGGTAGGCACCTTTATCAGTTTGGGAATAGTGGGAATGCTCTTAAAACCCAAGTTCCCAGATACTAGCCAAGGGCCAAACCTATAAGCAAACCTTTCTAAGAATGGCAGTCTAAACTGTGCTAAGTTGGAACTTAAGGTTGGAGTCTGCCAATGAAGGGGACATAGGTTTGATCCCTGATCAGGGAACTAAGATCCTGCAACTAAGCCTATATGCTGCAGCTACCAAGCCTGCACACTATTCTAGAGCCTGTGCTCTGCAACTGGAGAAAGTCTGCACACTGCAACAGAGAGCCTGTGAGATGCAATGAAGACCCAGCACAGCCAAATTAAAAGAAGAAAAAGAGATAAGCCCTGCTATGTTGACTCTTCTTTTCAGAGCAAGCGATAAAATGTATTCATTTCTAGACATTATTTAATTATTGTAAGAACCTTACAGCGAGGATAGTATTATTATTCATAATTGAGGGATGAAGAAACTGAGATTTAGGGGGTTTTAAGAAACCTACCCCAAATCATCCAGTAGATCAGAGAACAGAAATGGTTGTAATAAGTATGCAACAAGAGAGGAGAGAAGGAATTGTTTAAAATGGCTCTAACAGAGAGCATGTATGAATTAAGCTGTAGCAATCCTCATATCTCAGCGAGTTAGAACCACTCATTTTATCTTCCAGTCAAGCTCCATGTCTATTGCAGGTCGGCTGGGGTGCTGCCCTGTGCCTTCCTTGCCCTGGGACTCAGCTAACAGAGGAGTCACTGCTGCTCATCACTGGGGCAGGAGGAAAGCACAGGTGTACTTCGGCTCTTAAAGCTTCCACCCAGCTGTGTGACGTGCAGGACTCCCATTGGCCAGTACCAGTCGCATGACCTCACCCAGCTTCCAGGGTACGGGAAAGTGTTATCCTACTGGGCCTACTCATTGAATAGCCACCGGTGACTACACAGCAGCCAAACAGCATGAACTTCTGGTTATCTAGCCTTCCTTTGAACCCTTTGGCGAGCCACCATGCCCTCTCCTGAATCTGGTCCCATGGCCTACAGGGCATGCCTGGAGCCCAGGGGCAACATCATGTGCCTACTTTTTTTGCCCATAGACTACAGACTCCCAGGCTAGAATTTACACCGATTAGTATCTTTGGGGCTGCTCCTTAACTAAGCCTCTGGTTCACCCCTTTTCTTCTGCCAGCAAGCCAAAGTCACATGAAAACTGAAGCTGAGGAGAAACCTCTCAGCTTGATCAAGCTCTTTGAATCCCTGGCAAGTGTTGCCTAGACATCTGAAACCCTGGGTTCCTTAAAAAAGAATTCCAGGGGTATTTTATTAGCAAGCATGAATTTTGACAGATTTTCATGTGCCTCTCTCTTGGCAGGGCGTGCAGGGATCTCCTGCCAGTTTCTGACAGCCTCGTCGCTAGGTGTTAAGTGAAAAACATCATCAGCTCCGTCTATTGATAGGTTTAAGTGACAGTGTATGTTGCCAATCTCAGCCAAGAATCACTGCTGACAATTTTTCTCTCCATCACTGTGCCTGGGTGGGAACCTCCCTCTACCAACTTCCTTGGGAGCTTGAAACGCTGTTAACTGTATTAAGGCTGCATATGTCTGCATGGCTGCAAGCAGTAGGTTAGTGGAGGAATTAAGCAGGGCATATGGCTTCCGGCGGGCTGCCTGGATTGTGCCAGTGTCGCCCAGCCCTGTGCCAAGTGGAGCTGTTGAAGCTGCTGTGCCTGGTGCTCCTGAAAAGAGAGGTTTCAGCCAAGTTTGTGGATTCGTGCTCTCTGAGGCTGCCAGGGTTCTCTGCCTGCTTGGCAAGGCTTGTCTCTCTCATGGACAGACCTCACTCTGCCCTCTTGTGCTGCCCTGGGGACAGTGGTCTCTGCATGTCCTCCAGTTCTCAGCCTGTAGGTCTGGTGGGCTCTCCTTCCAATTCTAGTCCCACCTGCTCCCTCCAGTCCTTCTCTATCAGAAAGTCAGAATGATCTTTTCAGAATGCAAAGCTGATCGTGGCCAAAATAATTAAACAAACAAATGGCAACCCAACGCCCCCGACAAAACCTCAAAAACACTCCAGTGAAACAAAAGATTATTAGATTCTCATTGATGTTAGAATAAAAAACCTAAATTCCAAGCACTGCCTAATGGGCCTGTGTGGCCACTGCCTGCCTTTCCTGCCTCATCCACGAGAGCTCCCTCTTGCTCTCCAGGCTCGAACTGCATCAGCTTCTTTAGGTTCCACAATGGCCATGTCTGTCTCCTTCGTGGGACTTGGCACCTGCCTTTTCTTTACCCCGTGTCTCTCTCTCCCTGTTTAGTAGCCCCCAACCTTGGCTGCACATTAGAATTGTCTGGGTGCAGGACAAAAGATCCTAAAGGAATTAGTGCTTGGATCTACCACCAAAGATTTGGATTTCACTGGTCTGGAGAGGGCCTGGTAATCAGCATTTAAAGAGCTCCACAAGTAATTCTAATATGCCTCTAGGGGTGAAACCCTGTCCTGGTTAATTCCTGTGTAGTCTTCAGACCTCAGCCCTGTGATGTGTTATTCATAGAAGCCTCCTTGATATTCCTGATTAGGTCAGAATATTCCCATTACATTCTTGAAGAGCCACTCACCCTACCCTTCCTCGTAGTACTCAAGAGTCTGGATTTTACACTTAATTATGGGATAATTGGGTTAACATCTCTCTTCTTTAGTAGACTTTAAGCCTCATGTAGGCCATGGTTATATATTATTTTTTTCACCACTGTAAATTCAGTGCTAGCACCTAACAGGAGGTCAGTAAATAATGGTAAAACGAATGAATGGATTTTTGGGGTGATCTGCATTTTAAACACACTTCTCCAGCGATTTTTATGTTCTCTGGTTTGAGACCTCTTCCAGAGCTAAGATTCTGTGATGGTGATTTCTCATTTTGTTCACATGGGACAACAAAAGATGCAATGGAAAAAAAAATGGTTCTGGGAATATCTTTTAAATAGCATTTAATTTCTGGGATTCTATGTATTCAGCTGTGTTGTTTTTATTGTAAGTTTCCTCAAATCCTTTGTGGAAAGAGCCAAGCTATATAAATCAATATGAGTAAATAAAATTAACCTCTACTGTTTCCCCAAGTCATCAGACAATAGAATCCTCAATAACACAACTACCTTCATGACTACTAAAATTCTGACCCAGCTTTGACCAGGAGGCATTTCCATCCCAGGCAAGATGGCACAGCAGGGCTGGAGTGTTCTTAAGTACCAGAGGGTCAAGCCATGTAAAGTGAATTACTTCTCCTCTTTGTATTCTCTTCTGGAATATTTAGATGTGAGCTTGTCCTAATGGATAAAGCCCTTCCTCTAAAGTTGGCAGACCTGTGCTTGGGTTCTGTCACCACTGTTTGTACAAGTTGGCTCCCTTTTCTGAGCTTGTCTCCACATCGTGGAAATGGTTGAAAAAGACCCTTTTGGGATTTGTAAGAACTTGGAACAGTAAATACAAAAGGCCCTGTCTTGTACTTGGCATGTAGTTGGGACTTGTACAATGGATATTACTCTTCCTCTTCCTTTTACTATTATTTAAAAGTTATGATCATCATAATTCTAATTATCTTTATTCCTTCTTCCCACTGGAGTGACTCAAATAATTGAATCCCTGCTACCAGTGCTCTTGGAGCCTGATAGCCGCACAATGACAAATTAACACCTGCATTAGCTCCCAGAGTTAATAGTCCATCTCCTTGAAATGTCCCTCAAGGAACTTTCAACAATGCATTGCCTATAAGATATATAATCTGTATTTTAAACCGTTGATTTGGAAAAATACCTCTAAGGCAGGCTACAAAAAGGCACATTCCTCTCTGGTAGCATGGCCTCTCAGGGTCCACGGTAAGCCCCGATGCACTCCTGTACCCTTGAAGCAGGGCATCGCTGAAGGCTTCAGGATGGGTGGTCTTATAAAATCTATGCCAAGCTCACTCCTCTGGCTGAGATCACAGGTCAGAACGATTGATGAGGGGCTGTTCTTTCTTAAAAGGAGAAGCCTTTTGGCCCAGTCCCTGAAGATCGTTTAATGGCAGTTGTGGTATTAGTCACCGTAGCCTGTTCCACGGGGCCCTGGATTTTACACTCAAATGCCAAGTCCTTTTCACTTTTCATTAAGAATACATGTCACAGGGGACTGGGGAGGTTTCTTGGAGATGGCACTGAGTAACAGAAAGTGGGCCCTTCCCAGAGTGATTCTTTTTCTTCAATGATGTCCTGAGACTGAAGTTTCCTCACTAAATGACAGAGGTCTTAAAATTAACCCTATGAATTTGTCAGCAAGTGTCCAGCAGGTTGATCACAAGTGAAC
>SJYC01100416.1:0-13729 GCA_006408675.1 Madoqua kirkii
TGAAGTTTCCTCACTAAATGACAGAGGTCTTAAAATTAACCCTATGAATTTGTCAGCAAGTGTCCAGCAGGGTTGATCACAAGTGAACTATATTTTTTCACTTTTCCCCATGTTTCAGAGCACCTGTCTCTGTTAGGTGGGTACAGAGATAAACACTCACAGCTCTCACCTTCAGGACTCACTGCTGCTGCTAAGTCGATTCAGTCAGGTCCAACTCTGTGCAACTCGATAGACGGCAGCCCACCAGGCTCCCCCGTCCCTGGGATTCTCCAGGCAAGAACACTGGAGTGGGTTGCCATTTCCTTCTCCAGTGCATGAAAGTGAGGTCGCTCAGTCGTGCCCGACTCGTAGCAACTCCGTGGACTGCAGCCTACCAGGCTCCTCCATCCATAGGATTTTCCAGGCAAGAGTATTGGAGTGGCTTGCCACTGCCCTCTCCTAAATGGGTGCAAAATTTCAGCACCACGTGGTAAGTGCTATGGTGTGTGTACATGTATGGTGATTGGTGGTAATCAGAACAACTCAGATTATGCTTCACAGCAGTGTTGTGTGTTGATGGAAAGCTTAGGGTCAGTTGGGTTTGAACCCTAGCTCTGCCACTCATAAGCTGTGTTACCCTGGGCAAGTTGTCTTACCTCTCTGAGCCTACATTTTCATATCTGGGAAATGAGGATAATGATAATACTTATAAGGGGGTGAGAATGAATGAGGTGATATATGTAAAGTGCTTAAAACAGCACCTGGCATATAATGAACACTGGATAAAATTAAAAAGCACCTTGAATAGGGCCAAGCTCATAGTAGGTCCTAAAATAGTTATTGAATGGGTGAATGAATAAACACCAACAATACTATAGCAATATAAAGAGATATGTTTAATTTACTGACAACAGAGCATTGGGAAAAATTGTTGGGTAAATGTCAAACCTGTGTTGAACCTGAAAGGGAAATTCATTCATTCATTTATTTACTGATTTAAAAGCTAACCCCTCCCATGTGCTGTGCACTGAGGATAGAGTCATGATAGACAAGGCCTCGGGCTTTTGAGGTTCTGTCTTAGCTACTGATTGAACAAGAGCAGTGTGCCAAACTCTGCGAGGTGCTCTCCATATGAGAGCATGGTATATGTGGGCTGGGGGAGGCAGCCCAGGCAGAGGTGAAGGCGGGAGTGTATTCATTTCCCAGGGCCACCACAACAAACCACCACATGTTTTGTGACTTAAAACAATAGAAATGTTTTCTTTTACAGTTCTGGAGGCCGGAAGTCCAAACTCAGGGGGTCAACTGGGCCATGTTTCTTCCTGAGACTCTAGGCGACATTTCTCCTTCTAGCTAGCAGATTTCCCTTGGTTTGTTGCAACATCACTCCAATCTCTGCCTCTGTCTTTACATGGCTTTTCCCCTTTGTCTTCTTAATGTGTCTTAAATATCCCTCTCCTGTATTTAACAAGGACACTAGTCACTGGATTTAAGGCCCCCTTATATCATAATCTCATCTATCAGTCCTCAGCTAATCTGCAGAGATCCTATGCCTAAACAAGATCACATTCACAAGTGTTAAAGGGTTAAGACTTGGCCATATCTTCTGGAAGGACACTATTTGTGCCACTACAGTGAGTAATGGAGAAGGAAATGGCAACCCAGTTCAGTATTCTTGCCTGGAGACTCTCCATGGACAGAGGAGCCCAGCAGGCTACTGTCCATGGGGTCGCAAGAGTCGGACACAACTTAGCGAATAAACCACCACCATCACCACAGTGAGTAAATACCCTGAGTCTAGAAGGAACACCCTGGAGCATGTAGGGTATTGAGTCCAGTCATTTGGGAGGGCAGAGTATTTGTTGGGTTGCTGGGGCTTCTGGGGAATCTCATCAGTTCACAGGCAAGCAGTCACAGAGTGCCCTGCACTCAGAGGGGCTCTGAACTGTCTTAGCGCTCTGCTATAGTCCTCCTGAAGCCCTAGGGAATCTTCTCTCTGAACTCGTGTTCTGCACATGAAGTCTGTGGAACAATGAAGCGTGCATGTGAACAGAGCAGACACACAGTGTGTGTGTGTCTGGTGATCCTTGCCACCGCGTTTGCGTATCACATTTTCACTGCTCTGAGAGCGCAGAATTCCAAGGCGCCCACCATCTACATGGGGGTTCAGGGATTCTCAGAGCAAGCTCTACGTAAGTACATCACCTGCGCTGCTGAGAAGGTGAGGGAGTCGACAGCACTGGGAGGCCCGCTCTCCATGCACGCGAGAACGGACTTTGAACACATAAAGAGTGTCATGGCCTTCTAAGAAGCGTGTGTGATCAAGGGGCCCTGGCACACTCCCACTTACTCATATTATTTCCTGTATTAGGCAACCACGCGGGTGAAGACGATGACAGAGAAGGAAAGGGAGGAGTAGTGTAGTGTCAGCTGCTCGGTCGTGTCCGACTCTTTGTGACCCCGTGGACTGCAGCCCACCAGGCTCCTCCATCCATGGGGTTCTCCAGGCAAGAATACCGGAGTGGGCTGCCATGCCCTTCTCCAGGGGATCTTCCCGACCCAGGGATCGAACCCGGGTCTCCTGCGTTGCAGACGGATTCTTTACCATCTGAGCCGCCAGGGAAGCCCTGACAGAGAAGTGAAGGGAAGGACTGGGCACCCAGAGTTCCTTTTCCTCTTAGTCCTCTGTACTCGTCAGTAAGCCAGAGCTAGAGAGTGCTGGTGGAAAGTGCACATGTCAAGAAGGGGGATAAGTTGAGTTAGTTTGGTGCAGCATTTCCACTGTTAGGGTAAGAGTGATATTCATAATTCATGTGGAATACGAATTGTACAATTTTTGTGATTCCACATGTGAGTAAAATACTCCTATATTTTGCATTTTAAACTGGTACCGCACAACACAAAGATGAACGTTTATGCTAATATTTAAAATTTTTAATTTTTCTTTCCTAAGAACGATGCTAAACAGTATGTAAAAAGCATTGTGACAAGCTGAGAGAAAGAAAGGCTGTGGAAGAAAGAAAAGCTTCAATTTTCGTGCCATTAACAGCACAGTTTTCTGCTTTGGGAGCAAGGAGCTCCGCATTTCATTCCATTTTGCACTGGGTCCTGCAAATTGTGTGGCTGGGCCCACAGAGGAGACTGTTGGGCAGAACCCGTGCATCCCTCAAGCCCGTCGCCTCCGGAGCCCTCACCCCGCTAGGTGCTGGCAGTGTTCTCTCCGGCCTCACTTTCACGGCGAGCAGCCTTTGCTTCGTGTTTTTCCCCGACTTGGGTCAGTTTTTTTGATGTTTTTTAAAAAGAACATTCTTGCTCTTCTCCCACATTTTCCGCTCTCCTTCCCCTACCGTTTTCCCAACACTCCAGGGGGTTTCAGGGG
This sequence comes from Madoqua kirkii, assembly GCA_006408675.1. Taxonomy (NCBI): domain Eukaryota; kingdom Metazoa; phylum Chordata; class Mammalia; order Artiodactyla; family Bovidae; genus Madoqua; species Madoqua kirkii. The sequence continues at coordinate 3,359 of SJYC01100416.1, forward strand.
AGTGAACAGGCCCATTCAGATGGCCAGCCTCCGATGCCCGCTGTGGGAGCTGCCCGTGTGGAGCCACCGGCGGGCGCTGCCGTGCCTCAGCGGGACAGGTCTACTGCTCAGTTCGAGGGGAAGTGGCCAAAGCGGCCTCTGTGAGGCAGTGGTGGGTGCCGCCTGGCTGGCAGACACCCTTGCCTTCTGAGAAGAGGACTGTTTCCTCAGCCAAGCCCGCTGACGAGAATGCCGCGCTCGGCCCACCCCAGTGCTGGATGAGAACCTATTTCTGTAACCATCATTCCTGACTCTGCCGGAGAGGCTCTTCCCTCCCCAGCTCTTCACAGGCAGAAATCCTCGCCTGATTAAGAGATTGTGAAAAGTAGGTTGCTCTTTTTTGACTGCCCGTGACAGGAAGGGAGCCCGGTATAGAAAGCGCCTGTGGAAAAGAGCTTTCTCAGGCCAGGGCTTGTTTCTGTTCTGTTCTGCTTGATGTGGGAAGGCATCACACACCTGACTGCCTCCCTGTCCTTCACCCGACAGAGACGTGTGAAGACTGGAAACGCTGCTTAGGACTTGGTGAAACTGGCATTTTCTGGGCTTTTGTTCACCTTCCCATTGACGGCTGGTCTGGGTCCTCTCCAGACGCTGGGCTGGCTGGGGACCAAGCACTCAGCGTTGTTGCATTGGCAAGCATGGCTTTTGCTAACTAAATAGCATGAGGAGGGAAGGCTAATATTTGTGGAACATAATTTCAGTCCAACTGCAGGGCCTTCGTAAGTGCCACATAAACGTTGACTCGATGAATGCCTGACGATCTTACCCTACCCGCAGATTCTGCACCAGGCCCCTTACGGTTTGCTCATTTAATTCTCATCAAGCAGACATCTGATATGGGGATTATGACCCCCTGTTTTATGGTATGAGACCAAGGCTTACTGAGAAAAGGCAATTAATTCAAAATCATATAATAATAGAGAGCAGAGTTGAAATCTCTCTCTAGGTCTTTTTCCTCCTAAAGCGTGATTTCTTTCTCCTGTGCTACACTGTCATATCTCAAATGACAAATCATCTTTCCTTTCCCGTTTCCCTCTCCCCTCTCCCTACATTCTTTCTTCCTGGCCTCCTGCCTGCCCTCGCCCGTCTTGCTTTCATACCTCCATCTATTCAGTCATGCTCTCTTCTCCTTTCAACACATACTTTTCCAAAAAAGAAGTTCAAGTAACTGATTGATTTCTCTTTTTAGAATTTAAAGAACTTCAGGAACTAAGTCTTCGTAAGATTGATCCTTTGCTTCAAAGTCTCTGTAACATACTCAGACTGATTTCCTCAGTGTTTCCTTAACATAATGTGTACATTCCTGCTCCTGTCGCCTTCTCCCATCATACCCTTTCTGAGCCCTCACCACACTCAGCCATTCTAGCCGACAGTGATCTATCATTCCTGTCGCAAACGGCAGCTAAAATTTATAGAACATGTACTTTGTGCCAGTTACTGCTATAAGCATGTCACCCACATTTACTTAAAGTAGCCTCAGTCATGTGAAGTGGGTGCAAAATTGTTGCGCATGTATTGCTGAAAGATGAAACGGAAGTCTGGGGTATTGGAGGTGGGTGAGTAATTTGCCCAAAGCACAAAGGTAGTGATGTAGTTATATTATTTCTTAAACATCACGTCATTCATTGCTGCACTTTTTGAGACAGTGCTTTGGGATAACCAACTGTTTCCTATAAGTGTCTTCTGAAGAAGATGATGTCTGGTTTGAAGAATTACATCTTGCAATTCTTTATGTGTTTCCCAGAGTTAAAAGTTTACTTGCTGAACAGTGAGGGGTAAAGGTAGTGCCCTGTAACATGATGTAAAACATCCAGAAACACACATGCCTTAGTAAGCTACCAGAAACTACCTTTTGGATACTTAGATAACAAATGAGAAGTTTTTGGAACATAGGAATGTAGAATTAGAAGAGAGGTTTTGAAAAAAGAAGTAGTCCAGGTATATTAGTTAAGGTAAAGCAAGCTTCCATAACACAGGACTTTGAATTATAGAGTGCTAAAGATGCAGTTGTGTGTCTCAGTCGTTCAGTTGTGTCCGACTCTGTGACCCATGGCCTGTAGCCCACCAAGCTCCTCTGTCCACGGGATTCTCCAGGCCAGAATACTGGAGTGGGTTGCCATGCCTTCCTCCAGGGGATCTTCCCAACCCAGGGATCTAAACCAGGTCTCCTGCATTGTGGGTGGACTCTTTATTGTCTGAGCCACTAGGGAAGCCCCAAAGGTGCAGTTAGTTAGTATTTATTTCTTGCTGTTATCAGCGAGCCTTCCTGGCTGGCTTCTGGCCTTCCTGCAAGAGGTGACTTGAGGCTCCATGCTTCTTTTATCTTGCAACTCCACTACCTTCCATGTGAGGACTTTAAGGTCATGGTGTTTGTCTGCATCAATCCAGAAGGGGAGAAAGGAGCCCGGAAGCTCCCACATGGGCAGTGTGAGCAGGCCAGCCATGGATGTGTTGCCCATCATTCCCACACCCCTTCCATCAGCTGGGACTCTGTCACATGGCACCCTCTCTTAAAGAAGGGGGAAATGTAGATGTGTGCCCATCAAGCAGAGAGAGGGGGCTAGGTGCTCTTTGAGCACCCATTTCTGTGACAGGGATGGTTAATACACATGTTCAGCCAACTCTGAAGGGCTGAGAATGGCTGGCTGGAGTGAGTTGTGGAGGGGGATTTTGAGACTTAGTCCGCACTTTGAAAGAAAGAATATGAAGGACCACTCTTTTTGTGCTCTAGGGATTGAGGGTGGGGACGGTGGCAATACGTATGCCACTACTTGCTGTCCCTGATTCTAGTTGGAGTTCTTCATTTTACCTTTGTTAATTTATTCATCCTACCTGTATGGGACAACTCCCAGGTGATGGAGACAGAAATGGGTAAGTCACAGGCTCTACCTGCAGTGGGTCAGTTGGTTCAGGAGAGGGAATTTATGATGGAGTGTGGTCCTTTCAGCCAAGGGTCAAGACAATGAACTGTGGCAATGCACGGAAATGAGCCATAGCGGAGCAGACAGGTTGGGAGTCGGTGACTGGCTGTGGGTCACACTGCGACTGTGCAGCAGGTGCAGGGCAGGAATGCGGAGAACCCTCGTTTAGAATGTGGGAGGCTGCCGGCCAGAACTGGCGGGCGGGGGTTGGGGCGATGCTCACAAAGCTCCCTGCAGTGTCTCTCATAGTCGGCACTGAACACACATGTGCTGCTCCTCCTGCGCTTGTTCTCAAGATTCCTTCCATCTACATCCAGCAAATGTGAACTCTTCATCAAGAGCGCGCTATGTGCTTTATTTACTTACTCAACAAACATTTATCGAGTAGAGCTTACTGTGTGCCAGGCACTATTCTGAGAACTGGGAGGAAGTCAGTGAACAAAATAGGCACAGAGCCCACCTTTGCTGAACTTATGCTCTGGCACGGGGGTGCAGATTGTAGACCTATGTGAGTCAGAGAATCCAGGAGCAAGTGATGAGTACAATGAAAAATGGCTCCTAGGAAGAAGGATTTCCATGTTTAGGAGGGGGCAATGATGGCAGTTAAATTTTAAAAAGGGGTAGTCATTAGACTTCACTTCAAAGTGACTCTTGAGCTAAGCCCCGTAGATGTGTAAGATGTGGTTATGTCCTCAGAAACTCCCAAGTTGGGTAGAACTTATACCCGTTTTGCAGATGAGGATAGTGAAGTGAAGCTGATGGAGGTAAAGCACCCTGGTCAAGCTCCCCTGAGGACTGGGATTCAAATCCGGCATCTTGACCTGAAGACCCGTGAGGCAGAGAAGGAAGCAAGTGGGAGGGGACGTGAGTGTATGCTTGGAAGCCTGGTCTGGAGGGCTGGGCTGGATCAGGCAGCCACTTCTGATGGTGCTTTTCTCCTGTGCTGTCCTTAATCACAGTCTCTTCCCGCTTGGTTTCTTTACTTTTGCATGCCACCTCTCTAGATGTAATGAATAATATTTGGAGCTGCAAACCAGAGCGCATTTAGTGGTCACGAAGGCTTGATAAAATGTGTACATGGTTTTAAACATTCCATTGTAATGCATGGTAAGGCTCAGTTAAAAATGAGAGCACGCAGAAGCCTGCTGGATTTGATTGATGGCTCGCCATCAATATTGATGGCCATGAGCACATGGGGAAGTTGGGATGCTGTATTTCTCTGTGTCCTGCTAGCATTCAAGTCTAGAGGGATGATATATAGTGTAAAAGCATGGGTATCACACTGCTGTAACACCAACATTAAGTAATGATAACGGGGCTCAGACTTAGTTTGAAATAAAATCAGTTTTGAGTGAAACATGGGCTCACAGAGCCTGCGCTGGGGGGCTCTTGCCCACATTGTTTGCTCCGGGGCCATCCACGACCATGATGCTGCACTAGCTGCCCCTGCATTGGAGGCTGCTTGGGGGCAGAACTGGGGAAGTCACAGTCCACACCAGCAGCCTTAGTTTTAAGCCTGGCCAATACTGTAATGTAAGGCAGACAAGGTATTAATACTAAAGGGGTTCCAGTTTAGAACTTTGAACTGGGAGAAACTCAGTGTTGGTTTTGGTTCCTACCTTGTTGCTTGGGAAGGCAGCATTATACGGTAGAAAGAGCTTGAACTTCAGAGGCAGACCCTGAATCAAATCCCAGAACTGCTGTTGACCACCTGGTAACCTGGGGGAAGTCATTTGATCTCTCTGTGCCTTAGCTTCCTCACCTGCAAGAGAAAGATAACCAACCTACCTTATAAGGTTATAACACACATTAAGTGAGACGCGTCCTTGGCACATGATCGACTGAGGAAAGGTGGTCCCTTTCTCTTCTGTTTACTTTGCCCCCAGTTCAGGAACTGAGGGGTTTGTCCTTGACCTTCTGGCCTGCAGTCCTGGCTCTGTCCTTAGCTGGGTTTTTCCTAGGAAGGTAGCCTGCCTTGCTTGGTCCGGAAGGCAAACTCAGACCATGCACGGGCCCCTTGCTTGCTGACATCAGCAACATGCAGTTCTGCTTTCTCTACCTGTGGGGTTGGTGGTCTCCCTTCTGGCATCTCTTCTGCCCATCTGCTCAAACGCCCTCCTATGTATTGATGGGAATTGTTCAGCTACCAGAAACAAAAGCCCTAACTCAGCTTGTTTAAATGGAAGAGAGGATTTCTTATCTCTTATAATTAGAAGTCCTAAAGTGGGTGGAAAAACCCAGTTTTCTGATAATCTTTTCACAATGGCTTATCTTTCAGTCTTTTTTTTCCCTTGGTAGCAATGTGATCTGAGTACCACATTCAAATACCAGTATCCAGCAGAAGACAGGCCTTTCTGTCCTTCCTTCCTCCTTGCTTTCTTCTTTCTTTTCCCTCCCTCCCCACCCCCTCCCCTCTTCCTTCTTAGGGAAAAGAAAGCCTTTCCTGATACTCCCCTGGACCTCCCATCAAGTCTCACTGGCTGGCACTGTGTCTCAGTCTAACCAATCATGGCAGATGAAATGGAGAAGTGTAACTGGTTTAGACTATTCGTAATCTACTTCCTGGGAGGGGAGCTGGGGTCCACCTCCTCTGAGGCACATGGCTATGTAAGGAGGGAATAGCTACCTGAGCAAAACTGGAACTTTTTCAGGAATTGTGAATGGTTGTTAGGTAGGCAGCCGACAGTGTCTGCCTCATGCAACTCTTGGCATATGCTTGGACTTCCTGCTATGCATTGGAAGTTCTGCCTAATCTCAAATTCGTAGACAGAGCACATAGTGCTCACTGAGCATGCTAACTTGAGTTGACTGGTAGTGAGTACTTGGAATAAGATAGTGAGGATTCTGGCCATATCTGGACTCAGCAGGAATGACAGCCATGATTGATTAACAATGTCTGCCAGGGATATGTGGATGTGTGTGTCTGTCAGAGCGGGGACTTAATAAGAAAATCTTTTTCCTAAGAAATTTTTTTTAATGCTCTAAGCTTTGCCTTCCTAAACTGTTTCACTCCCCAAGCACTGCTTGTTATCCTAATTTTTAGAAGCCGTGTTTACATATTTCACAGGCAGATGTGTTGCAGAAATTTAATTGGTCATTTATGAATAGGCTCCTTGTCTCTGACTTGTCAGCCTCCCTCATAGCCTCTGAGAAAGGAGCACAAGTCTCTGGCTTCCTCTTGGTTGAGTTCAGGCATTATTCACTTCCCCCCAGATCTGGGGAAGCTGCCTTCTACCATTCATGGTTCATGCCACCAGTAAGAGGTTGGCGGTCTAGAGGTGGAGGATGTAACTGGAACAGCTCAGAGTTTTCATTCAACTTCAGAAGTGGCGCCTAGAGCCCATCTTTCCTGCCCAGAGTCTTCTTTCCCAGTAAAAAAAAAAAAAAAAAAAAAATTCCATGCACTTGTAATTCCACAATTTTGGGTCTGCCAAGGGAGCAATATTTTAATTTTAAAATCTTAGCCAGTTGTCAAGAGGGTGGCTTTCTTCTGGGTATCAGCATCATCTCTGTAACAGCCTTTTTTCCCCCTCATCCCTGCTTATCTTTGGAGACTAGCCGAGCCCAGCTGCTTTGTAGATGCGATCTCTCCAGGCATACTAATAATGGGGATTTTTTTCCCCCCAGAGCAAGTTTCCATTATTTTGGGTCTTTGTCTGTTTGTCACATGTCCAACTAATTTCTCTTTGTTTTTGAAACAAAGGGTGGTTCTAAGAAAATGAAATTGCAGCAATACATTTTATACTGTTTCTGAATTCTTCCTTCCTCCTCCCTTTCTGTCCTTACAGTAAATGCAAAGTAGTTTTTTTTCAGGTTATGTTTGACAAATCTCTGGACACAGTCAGATAATTTTGCATTTCTAGACTCAGCGAACCACATGACAAAAGTTAATTAAACTGGCTAGGATAGGAGTATCTGCTAGTAGATCAGGAAAACTGTCAAATTTCTCAGAATAATCATGACTAACTGAGACACCTCAGTGCTCTCGGTGTTGTTTATAAACATACCATTTGGTACTTAGAGGTACCCGTAAGCCACCATTGTCTTAAATTGTCATAAAAAGAATTAAATTATTCTATATACTCGGAAACTCATTACTATTTCTTTTTCTGCTCACACTTCAGTCTGAAAAATCCCCCGTATCCCTTAGTCCATATATCTATGGTGGTACTATCTCACTATCTAAAGAGAGTGGTTATGCTGTACTCAGCACTGCGCTTTGGAATGGGCCCAGGCATTGTCATTTTACAGGTCTCCAGATAGTTCTCCTGTGCAACCAGATGGAGAACCCCCTAATACAAGAGTCTCTGCTATATAGTGACCAGGATAGGCTATGTTCTGCTACTGCAAGAGTTACTTAAGTCTCATTGACCCTACAGCAAATTTCTAGACCTTGTCACTTGTCCATAGTTGGTTGGCTGGATGCTCTTCTCTACCTTTCCTGCCTCCACGACCCACGCTGGTGGGGCTTACTCTCTGGACCATCATCTGTGGCTACGGCATGGAAAACAAACATACCAGATCACATCTAGGCTCTCAAAGCTTTCTTCTGGACGTGGAACAATTCACTCCCTTCCATACGGTTAGCCCAAGCCACTGCCACAGCTGCATTTAGTAGGAATATGGAGACCCTCAGCTGACACACACCACGGTTCAGGCCAAGGTCTGAAGGTTTCTGTCCTGGAACACCAGGTCAAGGCCAGGTGGCGAGACATTATCAGGCTGCCCTCCAGCCCAGCATGTGATCTAGGGGGTGATGGTGCCTTTTGCTGTGGCACAAAGCTCACGAGGGCTTCCCTGTAGCTCAAACGGTAAAGAATCTGCCTGCGATGTAGGAGACCAGGGTTTGATCCCTGCGTTGGGAAGTTCCTAGGGAGAAGGGAATGGTAATCCACTCCAGTACTCTTGCCTGGAGAATTCCATGGACAGAGAAGCCTGGTGGGCTATAGTCTGTGGGATTGCAAAGAGTCGGACACGACTGAGCGACTAACGCACACACACAAAGCTCAGGCAGCGACCTTTTAGGACAGCCCACTTACGAGGAGACGCTTCATCACTAGGTAAGGAGACAAAGGCATCAGGGAATTAAGTCCTTATGAGAGCCTGGAATGGAGCTGAATGATGCCTTCATTTACAAAATACACAGCAATGGCCATGGAAAGTTGGGAGATGAAAAAGGTGCAGAAAGGGTGTGTGCTGGTAAAATCTTTGACTTTATACAAGCAACTTATGCACCTCAACTCCAGAAAAACAAATGATCCAATCAAAAAATGGGCCAAAGATCTAAACAGGCATTTCTCCAAAGAAGACATACGGATGGCTAACAAACACATGAAAAGATGCTCAACATCACTCATTATCAGAGAAATGCAAATCAAGACCACAATGAGGTACCACTTCACACCAGTCAGAATGGCTGCGATCCAAAAATCTACAAGCAATAAATGCTGGAGAGGATGTGGAGAAAAGGGAACCCTCTTACACTGTTGGTGGGAATGCAAACTAGTACAGCCATTATGGAAAACAGTGTGGAGATTCCTGAAAGAATTGCAAATAGAGCTGCCTTACGACCCAGCAATCCCACTGCTGGGCATACACACTGAGGAAACTCGAATTGAAAGAGACACGTGTACCCCAATGTTCATTGCAGCAATGTTTATAATTGCCAGGACATGGAAACAACCCAGATGTCCATCAGCAGATGAATGGATAAGAAAGCTTTGGTACATATACACAATGGAGTATTACTCAGCCCTCAAAAAGAATAAGTTTGACGCAGTTCTAATGAGATGGATGAAACTGGAGCCGATTATACAGAGTGAAGTAAGCCAGAAAGAAAAACACCAATACAGTATACTGACACATATATATGGAATTTAGAAGACAGTAATGATGACCCCGAAAGTGAGACAATATAAGAGACACAGAGGTATAGAACGGGCTTTTGGCTTCAGAGGGAGAGGGAGAGGGTGGGAAGATCTGGGAGAATGACAACAAAACATGTATACAATCATATGGGAGATGAAGCACCAGTCTATGTTCAATACAGGATACAGGATGCTTGGGGCCGGTGTATGGGATGAACCGGGGGATGGGCAGGGAAGGGAGGTGGGAGGGGCTTTAACATGGGGAGATTGTCTACACCTGTGGCTGATTCATGTCAATGTATGGCAGAACCAATACAGTACTGTGAAATGGAATAAGCATTAAACAAAAATTAAAAAAAAAATTAAAAAAAAAAAAGTCTAGAGATGCCTTTAATACTCCTGGATTCCCCTGACAAATTCCAGGAGCTGAATGGGTTAAAAATGGCCAGATTTTACATTCTGTCCCGAGTGGGCACATGTGACAATCTGAATCTTGTAAGAATAAGAGATTAATTAGCTTTTTTGGACCCAGAACCCAGAAGAGAATGCATCTGAGTTGCACAGGAACCCACTGGCAGCACTGGAAGAGGATGTGGGCAGCCCACGGCAAAGCTACTGGCAGGAGAAATAGACGGAAGGGTGAAGAGATACTTTCCCATCTTTTCTGAGGACAGTGGGAAAGGCTATTTTAGATAGTTTTGTTATTTTTCTACAGATACTTAAGGGAAAATGGGCTCAAACTGTAGCAGAAGGAATGCTGGTTGACAGAATCATGTCCTAGTTAAGCATATGGCCCTGGAGCCAGGTACCTGAGCTTCAGTCCTGGCTTTGGCATGGCTAGTACAATAACCCTGGGCAAATCACTTAACTTCCTTGTGCCAGTTTGTAAAATTGGAATAATGATAGCATCTACTTCATTTTTCGTGAAAGTTAAATGAACTTACACATGTAACATACTTAGGAAAGTATCTGGCCCATAGCTAGCATTTATCAAATACTCTGTATTTAAATACTGCTATTAATATTATTATTGTTATTATTCTAATAACTTTTCTAATGTTAGCATGATTAAAGAGTATAGTGAAGGAATGGGGGGAATTTCACTATTTTTATCTGTAGACTCTAAGAATTAGACCAGCACTTATCTTGGTTAATTATACTATTCATTCATTATATTTGGATGGAGGTTTTTAGCCTAATTGAACTTTAGAAGTCCCCCACCCTCCACCACCACACCATCAATCACTTAAGAAAGAAAAAAGTACTAAACCCAAAGGCAGCAATGAAATTGCCTGGTGGTTAGGGAAAAAAAAACCTCAGACAAGCTTTTCTAGCATTCCCCATCAACCCCAGCTGACTTCCTCGATGGGTATGCCCATGATAGATAGAGGTACAGAAAGAAAAGAAAAAAGGAAAGAAAATCTCTCAGTCATGTTTGACTCTTTGTGACCCCGTGGGTATAGTCCATGGAATTCTCTAGGCCAGAATACTGGAGTGGGTAGCCTTTCCCTTCTGCAGGGGATCTTCCCAACCCAGGGATTGAA
>SJYC01100417.1:0-14883 GCA_006408675.1 Madoqua kirkii
AGGCTTTAGCTGAGCTTATTAGGGCCCAGCAAATCAGAAAGAGTTAGTCTTACATCATCATAGTGTTCAAAAGTGGCAGTATAGTGTGAAGATGCTGTGAACTGCCATTTGCTTCTCATAAGTCTCTTAAAACAAAGTTTGGAAAAATACTCAGTATCTCAGATATAATAACTAGCAAAAGTAATTCTATTAACTAGTTTTTGCCCAGAGTGATTAAGGACAGAAAAATAGGAATTCTTATATTATCTGATAAACTGCTAATAAACTCCTGTTAGAAGCTCTTTAGACATTACACAGTCATCTTGGTCTTCTGACTATATATATATATATATATATATATGTATGTATGTATGTATTTATTTATGCATATTTTCAAGTAAAGAAATATTTAACAGATGTAAACTGTTTATTGAATATTTGGCAGCAAATGACGTTAAAGTACTATCTTGTAGCATATCACTTTCAAGTTAAAATGTCAGAACAAACCTCAATATTTATAATTCTTTCAAGGAAATTTATATAATGACATGTAAGGCATAAATTCTTTTGGCTTAGCATTCTCAAAAGAATGATAGTAGAAAAAGTGATGCAAAATCTTCAGACTGATTATGATTAAGCTACATTTTACAAAAACATGGTACAATATGCCAGTAATCCCATTCAAAATCCTGGATTATTAGATCCATTCAGAAGGGACTGATAATTTATACAGTCAAACTTTAAAGTTTATGGATACAGACAATCCAGTGCTGCCAATGAGAAGTATATCTGTTAATATATACAACTTTCAGGCCATAGTTTTGAGATCTGAAGTATCAAGTCAGTTTGATGAATTAGTTGGTTGGCACTTAAGAACACATTTATTACCTTGTCATCTTTGAAACAGGTTTTCAGAGTACCACTGAAACTTTTGGAATACTTCACAGACCCTTTCTTTTGGTGTTCAAGTGCCCTGTGGTTCTGGTACTGATATTTCTTGAAGACACTGATCACTTTTTACCAAGAAGTTTTTTTTATGGCACTTGCTATATCCTTGACTGTCTGCAGAAACCTCACTCTGTCATTTATCTCATCTGGGATCTTACTGAGAATTTGTTTAAGTGCTTGTGCTTTTTCATGTAGGTCTTGGAATTCTGGCTCTGGTCGTTTAGTCTTACACTCTTCTACATCATCAGCTGTTATTTGAAGAAGGGACTCTGTGAAGTTGACTTCTACACTTTTTTGTCCCTAAAATTTTCATAATGATGTCTTGTATGAGTCATGGGTCTTCTTTTTTCAGCCTTGATGAAAGCTTCTGAGCTACAGACAGATTTACTCATTCTATCTCATTAAACATGGGATACATGACTGCATAGAGGGTCATAGAAACCACAGAAGTGGTCTCAGCTTCAGCTATTCCATTGTCATTCTCCGTGAAAAGCCAGCTCCTTAGGGAGACCACATTATGAAACTGCAGCTGAGTCATAGATCTCTTTCAACATTTGACTCTTCCTCTACAGTTCTCCTTGGCTACTGAGGCACTGACTTCACTTCCCACCGTTGGAGCCTCTTCCTACCGCACTTTTATTTAATCATCTCTCAGTGGACATTTAGGCTGTCTCCATGTCTTGGCTATTGTAAACAGAGCTGCTATGAACATAGGAGTGCCTGTGTCTTCTCCAGATATTTGCCCGGGAGAGGGATTGCTGGATCACATGGTAGTTCTAGTTTTAGTTTCTTAAGGAACCTCCATACTGTTCTCTATAGTGGCTGTACCAATTTACATTCTCACCCACAGTATAGGAGGGGTCCCCCTTTCGCCACAACTTCTCCAGCATTTATTGTTTTAGACTTTCTGATGATGGCCATTCTGACCTCATTGTAGGTTTGATTTGCATTTCTCTGATAATGTACCACCTTGAGCATCTTTTCATGTGCTTTTTGGCAATCTGTAGATCTTCTTTGGAGAAATGTCTATTTAGATCTTCTGTCCATTTTTTGATGGGTGACTACAGGATGTTTAAAGCAAAAATCATAACCTTGTGTTGCAAGATCTATATTTATAGATGGAAGAAAAAGATACATGAGTATAGCACAAAGTATGAGGAAGGATAAATGGAATTGTGCTGTTGTGGGAGAACTTCATTGCTAATTAAGAACTTAATATTATTTTAGGCTGGACTGTGATAAATTAAATGTACATATTGTGAACTCCAGAGCTGTTCTGTTCAATAGAGCAATCACTGGCCACATGGGGCTACTAAGCACTTGAAATGTGTCTAATGAAACTGTGGAGATGAATTTGTTATTTAATTACTTAAATTTAAATGAAAAATTGAAATGGTGTATGCATTCTTCTATGAGGCACCGTTTTATTGTTTTTACAGAACTATCTTTCACTTTAGCAGTTATGATATACTACAGGTATAACGATTTAGATCAGATTTCAAAGATAGTATGAATTTAATTTTAGAATCTAAAATATCATATTGCACATTAAAGTGATAATATTTAGGTTATGTTAGGTTAATATATTATTAAATTAATTTAACTGCTTTTAAGTTTGGTAATGTGTGAACTAAAAATCGAATATTCTGTAAATGTTACATGTGTGGCTCACATTGTATTTCTAAGAGACAATGCTACTCTAGAGAAGTTACTAAGGAAAGTAACACAAAGTGATACAGTTCAAAAGTCAAAGGAAAGAAAATACAATACTAAAAAGCACTCGGTTTACTCAAATAATAATGGAGAAAAGAAGGAACAAAGGAATAGATGAAATATTGGGTTGGCCAAAAAGTTCATTTAGGTTTTTCTATAACATTTTATGGGAAAATCCCAATGAACTTTTTGGCCAACACAGTAGATGGAGTAAATGGAATAAATGGCAAGGGAATAAAAAATGGTGGACCTAAACATATGCTAACAAACAACTACATTAAAGAAACAGAACAACAGTACATTACAAGGCCGGGCTGTCAGGTTAGATAAAAAGTAAGACCTAACTATATGCCATTCGTGAGAGAAACAGTTTAAATATAAACACAGATTGGAGGTAAAAGAGTGGAAGAAAATACATAAGGTTGACAGTTTAAGAAAGAGGATGCAGCTATGTAAATATTGTACAAAGTAGATGTCAGGTCAGAGGAGTATTACCGAAAGTAAAGTGGATATTTCATATTAATTAAATTGTCAATTTGTTGGGAAGACTTAATCATCATATATGTTCATGTACCTGTTAAAAGAGCTTAATATTTGAAGCAAAAAATGACATAACTAAAGTGATAAATGGAAAAAATCCAGAATCACACTGGGATATTTTATTACTGTTCTCTCAGTAATTGTTAGAAAAATAGAATAAATTAACTTCACAAATGTGGTAATAGAAGTGACACGGAATGAAGAGGGATGAAATTTGCAAATTGGGATATTCTCAGATGTCTCCAGCCAGTATCCTTAAACGTTTATGTTGTTTCAAGCCAGCAAGTTTGTAGTCATTTGTTAGAGGGGCAAAAGGAAACTAATATGGTAACCAAGCAGAGAAACACGTTAAATAGGGAGAATAAGCTAGCTTTCTGGCAAGAGCAAGATGGTGTTTTTTTTTTTTTTTTTTAAGACACAGTGAAACAAAGTGGAGGGATAAAATGAACAACTGAGACTAGGAATGAAGTAGGAGTCAGATCACACAGGGCCTGGAAGGTACACTCAAGAGGTTGATTTTTACCTCTAAGACATTAGGGAGCCAGAGAAGGATTTGAACAGGGGACAAGCAGGTTTTAGTGTTGAAGAAATCACCGCTGGACTCTCTTCCTTGCTTTTAGGAAAAGGAAAGAATTTGGTTGCCTAGATAACAGCTCTTAGTTTTCATACCTTTTAATTCTCATTTACACGAAGTATTCTTCCCTTTCTATCCTGAAAAGGAGTTGAGTTCCTCAGACACAGCTTCCAGGCTACAGGCAGATCATTTCTTTTGGGACTTGTCGGGTGGCCGTTTGAATTATGGCAAGAGTAGGGAGCTCACCTGAGCTGGGCTGTGGCCCAGAATGGGCTGGAAAGAGGAAATGGACTTGAAGGCACTTGTCTTGGTCTAATCAAGACCGGTGATGCCTTGGGGCCAGCTGCTGATAGAGGACAAGGAGGCAGAGAAGCAAGCCTTTATTCCCCAGGCCTGGAGGCTGGCAATATATCACCAGTGTTCAGATTTCTTTTCAGGGCCAAGGTCATTAATAGAAAAAGCACTTCAGATATTCCTGTTCGGCAAGGATTACAGTTTTCCCCCTAGCGAATTTCGAAATCTCTTTAATGATTAAAGCAGACAGTCATCAAACCACTCAGTAGGGGAGAAAATAAAGATCGCCTTCAGGGTTAGGTAAAGGAACAAAAATACACCTGAGCAGGAGGGCTATCAAGGTGATAGGAGATTTTTCTCTTCTACCTGTAGCAGTGGCTGTTGACTGGCAGAGACAGGACTGAAGGAGATGGGAGGGCTTCTGCTACTGGGACTGTTCTCTTGAAAGGAGATAAGTTAAAAAAAAAAAAAAAAAAAAGAACAAACAGGGCTGTTATGTGGATGGTGGTCCATGCCTTTGGACAAACATGTCCATGTAGTAAGTTATCCAGACCAGCACTGAATAAACGTTCGTGTGCTAGGTCCACTCTACATAGCTATAGCCCACGAGATATAATTACTATTTTTTTATTGTAATGGACATAGATCGATTCGGCTCATTCAATATCACTTTCTCATTTCTGCTGGTAATAACACGCTGGTTTTTCTCAGGGAGCCACCCCTTCCCCGCTCTCAGTGTGTATGGTTTGGGTGGTTAGCCTCACCAGCTCTAGATCTTATTGTAGATCTGAAACTGAATCCCATTAGAACATACTGTCACTGAGGCTTAGAGATTTGTTCAAGGATTGGTAAATGGCTTGAGGTATTCCAAATAGGATAATCCTGAAACAATTGGAAAAGAAGCTTGCTTCTTCTGGAGTTACTGAAAGGGTAGATGTGAGTCTGGAGCAGCTGGTGGCCATCTTGCCCCAATGAGGAGAGAGCCTGGCTGAGAACAGAATGAATAGAACCAAGGTCCAAGAAAGATGAACCAAGAAGATCCAGATTTTTAGATGAATTCATGTAGCACCTAGATCTAGTTGTGGTACACGAAGATCGTGTGTGCTTCAATAGTACGTGGACTGAGAACCTCCAGATGTATAAGCTGGATTTAGAAAAGACAGAGGAACAAGAGAACAAATTGCTGACATCTGCTGGATCATTGAAAAAATCAAAAGAACTCCAGTAAATCATCTACTTCTGCCTCATTGGATACACTAAAGCCTTTTATGTGTGTGCATCACAACAAACTGGAAAATTCTTAAAGAGATGGGAATACCAGGCCACCTTACCTGCCTTCTCAGAAACCTCGAGGCAGGTCAAGAAGCAACAGTTAGAACTGGACATGGAACAACAGACTGGTTCAAAATCGAGAAAGTAGTATGTCAAGGCTGTATATAGTCACCCCGCTTATTTAACTTATATGCAGAGTACATCATGTGAAATGTAGGGCTGGTGAATCACAAGCTGGAATGAAGATCGTGTGCTTAGTTGCTCAGTTGTGTCTGATTCTTCGCAACCCGTGGTCTGGGGCCCACCAGGCTTTCTGTCCATGGGGATTCTTCAGGCAAGAATACTGGAGTGGATTGCCATGCCCTCCTTCAGGGGATCTTCCCAACCCAGAGATCGAACCCAGGTCTCCTGCATTGTGGGTGGATTCCTTACTCTCTGAGCCACCAGGGAATGAAGGTTGCTGGGAGAAATATCAACAGCCTCCTATATACAGATGATACTACCCTAATGGCAGAAAGCAAAAAAGAACTAAAGAGACTCTTGATGAAAGTGAAAGAGGAGAGCAAAAAGCTGGCCTAAAGCTCAACATTCAGAAAACGAAGATCATGGCATCTGGTCCGATCACTTCATGGCAAATAGATGGGGAAACAATGGAAACAGTGGCAGATTTTGTTTTCTTGGGCTCCAAATTTACTTCAGACATTGACTGCAACCATGAAATTAAAAGACACTTGGTCCTTGGAAGTAAAACTATGACAAGCCTAGACAGTGTGTTAAAAAGCAGAGATATCACTTTGCTGACAAAGATCCATGTAGTCAAAACTATGGTTTTTCTATTAGTCATGTACGCATGTGAGAGTTGGACGATTAAGAAGGCTGAGTGCTGAAGAATTGATGCTTTCAAACTATGGTGCTGGAGAGTTCCTTGGACTGCAAGATCAAACTAGTCACTCCTAAAGGAAATCATCCCTGAATATTCATTGGAAAGACTGATGCTGAAGCTGAAGTTCCAATACTTTGGCCACCTGATGCGAAGAGCCGACTCACTGGGAAAAACCCTGATGCTGGGAAAGATTGAGGGCATCATGAGAAGGGAGCAACAGAAGATGAGATGGTTGGATGGCATCACCGACTCAGTGGACGTGAGTTTGCACAAACTCTGGGAGATAGTGAAGGACAGAGAAGCCTGATGTGCTACAGTCTATGGGTTGCAAAGAGTTGGGCACAACTTAATGACTGAACAATAACAAATGGTGCAGCCTATACTAAACACTTTTGTCTTTAGATAAATTATGGAGCGTCATGATTGAAAGGAATCCTAGGACTGTCTAGCTCAGGGTTTCTTACCCAGGATCATTTCACCTTCCATAGTGCCTGTATTTCAGAGAATTTTTAGACTCTAGGTTTTATGTAAAATCTTGAGAACTGGATTTTTTTTTTAATCTGGCAAGAAGTTTTATAACTCTTACCTGATCCTCAAATGATTTGTGTCCCTAGATCCTCTTTTTATACCACACAGAATCTTTCCTGCTGTCACTGGATGATCAGATTCTTTGTTTCTCCACTGAATGAGCTTGGGGGGTATTGACTTGCTATATGGAACTGAGTGTATGGTTCTCATGAAGTTTTTACAAATTCCTCTGTGGTAGGTGGCTGCTTTGGGCTTTGTCCCTATACTGGCTACCATCTCAGCTTTTTTAAGCCTCAGTTTCTTCCCATTAAAAAGAGAGGTTTGAAGCAGCTGCCCTGCCTGCTTTGTAGGGTGGTCATGGGTTTCCCTGGTGGCTCAGCTGGTAAAGAACCTGTCTGTCAATGCAGGACATACAAGAGATGATGGGCTTGATCCTGGGTCAGGAAGATCCCCTGGAGAAGGAAATGGCAACCCACTCCAGCCTGGGAAATTCCATGGACAGAAAAGCCTGGTGGACCTCAGAGGTCTATGGGGTTGCAAAAAAATCAGATATGACTGAGTGTGCATACACACACAGACACACACACAGACACACACACAGACACACACACACACAAGGGGATGAGCTAAGGACAGGGAAGGGAAAATTCTCTTGGGCTGAAGGTCTTTTGGCCCTACCTCTATTTGCTCTCTTCCTTGCAAGGTATTTGCTGCTTCGAGGCCGGTGCAGGAGTCTGGGGTATCTGCTTGGTTTTCATATTCCCAGCAGCATCTGTGACATCCAGACTGGCTTATATATACACGAGAACCTGTTCATTAAGTTACTGTCGGAAGTTCTTAAAAACGTAAAGAAAATGCTTTGAATGTCGTTTTCAGAGCAAATGAACAAAACAGATGATATCTGATGCAGAGAAAGATCTTCTTCTAGCTGATGGATTTTATTTCTCCTAACACAAGGCTAAGGCCTTCAGAATGAGTCTGTTCGTTAATGCATCTACTCATTCACTCACTTGAATGAATATTGAGAAACTACCCTGTGCTCAGCACTGTGTCGAGGGAAGGGGGCGTGTGAGCGACAGTCAGTGCCAGATTCTTATCCTCAAAGTGTTCACATTCCAGTGACAGGACAGAGGCCCCCAGACACATGAGTGCCATCCAACGCGTGGGTGATAAGACAGGTATCAGAAAAGTCTGGTTGAAGACAAAAGAGGAAAGTGACTAAGTTCTAGGTTGGTATCTGGGAAGGCTTCAGAGAGGGTGACATTTGATCTAGGTTTTGAAGGATGAGGAAGAGTTTTCCAGGCAGAAGAGGCAGGAAAGTCCAGCCAGGATGTTGTAGCCACACGTTCCGGGAGACAAACTCACTCAGAAGGACAATGCAGATAGTGGAGTGCAGTTTATTACACGAGCGGCCCAAGGCAGAGTCTCCTCTTAGCCAAGGACCCCACCAGTTTTTGTGACCTTGTATACCCTAAGTGTACATGCCCAAACCCACCTCCCCAAATCCCCTGAAACTAATGTGAAGAAAGGAAAAGAAAGATACAAAGTTAACCCGTGATTCATATGCCTGAAGCCCAGGTAGTTAACAGTAAACAATTATCAGTAGGCCTATGGTCATACTCCAATAAGCATAATAGAATTTATGATTCTATTCGGTTACACAGATAATTAGGGTATTCTTTTGGGCAACGGAGAGTCTAGGTATGAGCCCTGGGGCTCTTGCATCCAGGGGGCCGGGTTTTCCGGTTGGTTTGTCATTTCCATAGATACTGGGCATAGAGCTCAAAGTCCACAGTCCAGCCCAAGATGGAGTCCTGCTTTCAAGATAGCCTCTTCTGTCTGTTTCCTCCTTCAAGGAAAGAAGAGGCTTGTGGCCCGTGGTGTGGAGAAGGAAGCAGAGCCTGTACGCATGCAGACGAAGGTGTCGCTGGGCCACGCCTGGGCTCTGGTGGCCCGAGGCTGTAATACGCCCCCTCAGGAAGGGCTCCTGTGTTCTGCAGACCCATGGCAGTTTTTTCTTTTTCCTCTTTTTTCCCAAGCAGGCGTGATGTGCTTTAGGAAAAGAAAAGAGGAAATGTTGTTTGTAGAAGTCAAAAAGAATGAATGAAGGAACCCTACGTGTCCTAAAGCAGTTAATCTCAAATGGGCTGCACACTAAAATCACTAGGAGGCCTCTGCAAAGAGCTCCGTGTTTGCTCCCTCTTTATGCTGATTGATCGATTCTCAGTTTCCAGGGGGTGGGGCCCAGGTATCTCGATTACGAGGAGCAGCTCAGGTTGAGAGCTGCTGCTTCAGGGCTTCTTGGAGGCACCTGAGTGTGTAGGATACGGGCGACAGTGAGAGGGTAACAGGCAGGAAGGTGAGGGTCCCCCAGCAGAGGAAATAGACGGCAAGTGCCAGACGTTTCTTTCTCTCTCTTCAGCGGCAGGAGGAAACAAACTGCAAGTGTCAGGCTTTTTTTTCCTTCTCTGTACAAAATTAAAAGGAGGCTTCTTCTAAAATTCTGTGTTGCCAGGACGACACCTGGTTCCACCAGAACTTAACTTTTCTCCAGCCTTGAGCTATGTTTTACATTTAAAGTCGATCAGTTTTGTCTGACTCTTTAAGACCCCATGGACTATATATACAGTCCATGGAATTCTCCAGGCCAGATTCCTGGAGTGGGTAGCCTTTTCCTTCCACTCCAGTGGAACTCTTCTCAAGCCTTGAGCTAACCACTGTGCTTTCCTTCTGGAAATGTTTTTCTCAAGCTATGTTAATGAACTATGTATTTACTTTAGAATCTGCCTTTCTTCAAGTCGGTTCCATCTACCACTCAGAACTGATAATGGCTCAACAAACCAGTATTGGTTTTATTCAGTTCTCTTAAGCTATGTAAATGAAACTATGCATTTGCTTGTAAATCTGCCTTTCTTCAAGATTCATGTCAATTGTTTTATGGCCCAGGATGACTCACCGTGTGCCAATGCCATCTCAAAATGCATGTTGTGGGTGAGGGGCCTCATGAAACTCTCTCAGTTTTGAGGCATTTCCTTTCTCTAATTAGCAGCTTGCTAATAGGTATATAACTTCTTGCTCTAAACTAGCAAGGGAGCATACTTTTTGCCCCCTTTTGATGTCTATGTCAAAAGCTTTCTCTATCTCTTTTACAGTTTAATAAAACTTTTTACACAAAAGCTCTGCGCGATCAAGCCTCGTCACTGGCCCTGGATGGAATTCCTTTCCTCTGAGGCAAGAATCCTGGCATCCTTCATGGCTCATAGCGGCAACCTTTTCAACAGGGCTCCATGGGCCAAGGAGATTCTTATTAAATGGACCTGCAATTTTTAAAATAAGCTTTTAATTTTGGAATAGTTTAAGGCTTACAAAAAGTTTGCAAAGATAGTGCAGAGATTTCCCATATGCCCCACACCCAGTTTTTCCTATTAATAATGTTTTACATCTGTCACAATTAATGAGCCAATAATTATACATTCTTATTCACACACTTTATTCAGATTAACTTGGTAAATTTAGTTCATATCCTTTTTCTATCCCAGGATCCCATCCAGGTACCACAATACATTTAATCATCATCTCTCCTTGGCTGCCACAGTTTCTCAGACCTCTCTTGGTTTTTGATGACCTTTACAGTTATTTCGAGCTCTGGTGAGGTATTTTGTAGAATGTCCCATAATTGAGATCTTTTCGATGTCTTTCTCAGGGCTGTATTGAGATTATCGGGGTTTTAGGGGAAAATCACAGGGGTAAGGTGCTATTTTCATCACATGGTATCAGAGTGCATAAAATCAACATGACTTGTTATTGATGTTGACCTTCATCACATGGCTGAGGGTGAGCCTGTCGGGTTTCTCCAGGTACTTCCCCACCCCACTTTTTCATTCTGTGCTCTTTAGAAGGAAGTCACTGTGCACGGCCCACACTTAGAGAGTGGGCACTGTGCCCCGCCTCCTTGTGGGCAGGATATCTACAGAAACTATTTGAAACTTTTCTTTATGAGAGGTTTGTGTGTTTTACCTTACTGATTGATTGCTTGACTGACACATGGCTCTTTATATTTTACTTTTGGGTTATATCCAATACCACTTTATTTTCTTGCTCAAAGCATTTCAGCCTTGGCCACTGGGAATGATTCAATTGATTGTGTGTCTCTTTGACATACTTCCATCGTTGTGTTTTTGGTTTTTTTAGTACTTTCTCACTTTTTGGCGCTGTGAGAAACTCAAGGCTTGTCTGTGTATTTCTCCTCATGGTCTGGAACCAGCTATTTCTCCAAGAGGTCCTGATTTGTTGTGTTAGAGAATGGGACTAGAAACCAGCATCTGAGTAGTAGGTGTGTTTGTTGCTTCTGGAGTCTTCTTGCTAACAATGGATCTGTATTTTATAAAATTTAATGTTTAAGTTAACCATATTGAGGTATGCTTTACAAACAACACATTTTAAGTGACCCTTTTAATGGATTTGGACAAGTTTATAATCGATTGTAGCCACTACCTCAACCAAGGTTGAGAACCTCCCCACATTCTTGTGCCACTTCTCACTTTCCACTTCCTCTTACCCTACCCCAAGCATCTACTGATACTCTTTCTGTCACTATAGTTTCAGTTGTCTTTTCTAGAATTTGATATAAATTGTAATGGACAGTATACCCTTCTGTTCCCGGCTTCTTTGGCTTACCATAATGTTATTGAGATTCATACATGTTGTGTTTACCAGTATGTCATCTTTTCCACTACTGAATAATATTCCATTTTATGAATATTGCACAGTCTATCCATTCACCTGTAAATGAACATTCGTGGTATTTACAGTTTGTAACTACTATAAATAAATATAAATACATTTCAAATAGTATTACTAGTGATTCTGATTCTGATGGTCTGAGGAGCCCCACTAAAAGCAGTTTTAATGTGATTTTGGAGGAGAGCACCTTCTGGCATATCTTTTCTTATCACTTGTGTTTAGGCTAGCTTGGTTTCTTCCTTAAATTCTGATCGGGCGTTGAGGAGATATGGCTTTTGTCTTCTGTTAACTCCTTAGTGGCTTAGTGATTTCAGCAGACCCCTCCCTGGGTCTGAGGCTTTCTAATCCAAGATGTTTCTCAGCCTTTGAAACTGCTCATATGTCCTCCAAGTTTCCTGGGCTTTCTCTGTGCCTTAGTCTATGCCTCTAAATTCTCTGAGCAGCTTGAGAAATTCCTTTGTATTTTTTCTATTTTCTCTCTCCTCTGCTCCGTGACAGAAATCATGTCAAACTAAAGTTATGTTTTCCTTTTTCTAAATCAGTGGGCATCTAATTCCCTTTCATGGCTCATACTTTATTACTGGGCTCAGTGGAAAAATAAACCACATTTACTTTTTAATGTTAAAAGAACAAAAACTCACAAGAGCAACAGAATACAATTGAATTATCATCTTATTCATCACCCATCTTATTTTCTCATTTAGCTTCTCTGTTTCTCCCCCCAATCCCGTAATATACCTTAATATTGTATACCTTAATATTGTATCAGCTATGATAAGATATAACCCCTAAGTTTCAAAGTTTATCTATCACCTCTGTCAAACTGCAGTACAGGTATTCTGATTAAACAAATTTCTCCCAAGTGATGATTCAGGATAGTAATTTTCCTGTTTTGTGACTCTCCTATCTTCAAAAGGAGATATCTTCAATTGGACTTCCTGGTGGCTCAGATGGTAAAGTGTCTGCCTACAATGCGGGAGACCTGGATTCAATCCCTGGGTCAGGAAGATTTCCTGGAGAAGGAAATGGCCACCCACTCCAGTATTCTTGCCTGGAAAATCCCATGGATGGAGGAGCCTGCTGGGCTACAGTTCATGGGGTCGCAAAGAGTCAGACACGACTGAGCAACTTCACTCAGTCACTCTGTCTTCAATGGGTGACTGTTAAGTTTGTCATGGGTGGTGAAGCCTCTTCATTCAAGGCTACTAGAAAGGGAGAAAAGCATGGAGAACATCTTATGCAGAAAGCTTTTTTTGGGCCAGGCTTGGATGTGGCTTCCATCACCTCTGCCCGTGTTCTGTGGGCCAGACTTTGTTCTGTCCACCCATAACTGCAAGAAAGGCTCTGTGCCCAAGAGGGAAGGAAAACACTGTTCACGGGAGGTGGTCCTAAGATGACAGAGGAATAGGACGGGGAGATCACTTTCTCCCTCACAAATTCATCAAAAGAACATTTCAACGCTGAGTAAATTCCACAAAACAACTTCTGAATGCTGGCAGAGGACATCAGGCACCCAGAAAAGCAGATCATTGTCTTCAAAAACAGGTAGAAAAAATATAAAAGATGAAAAAAAATAAGAGAGAGAGACAAAAGAGGTAGCAAGGGAGCTCCGTCCCGGGAAGGGAGTCTTAAAAAGAGAGGTTTCCAAACACCAGGAAACACTCTCACTGCCGAGTCTGTGGCAAGCCTTGGAAGCTCAGAGGGCAACATAACAGGGAGGAAAAATAGCCCAACGGTAACTCCCCCAGCAGAGAAGCAGCACAGATGCCTGCATCCACCACTAGCAGGCAGGGGCTGGGCTGGGAGGCGCGGGCTGCAGTGCTTTTTAAGAATCGGGCCGGAATGCCCTGAGTGTAACCAGAGTGAACTAACTTGAGCTAGCAAACCAGACTGTGGGATAGCTACCATGTGAAAAGCTCTAACATAAGACATTACCAGGACCGCACACAGAACGAAGGATGGAACAGAGTTAGCTGGCTGCAGACCATCCCCATCTGGTGACAGGCAGCCAGAGTCAGAAGGGCTGGAAGGGGGCAATCGCAGCCCCAGAGAGACATTAACTACCAAACTGCAAGCAAGCTTCTTTGCTAACTAAGACTTCTTGGGGTTCTGGACAATCACCATCCGCCTGAGAAGGGGCACCAGTTGTACACCCAGAAAACTGAGCAACAGGGACGGGAAAGGCGATAAGTCACAGCAGCCACGCTCGCCAAACACCTGAGCTACTCAGACCTGGGAAGGGCACAAAACATAGGCCCAACCGAGTCTGCACCTCTGAGGACTACCTGAGTGCCTGAGCGGCTTAGAGGTGGGAGGTGCATGCAGCCCAGGGCCAGCTGCAGACGGTTCCTGGCGGAGAAACCTAGAGCCTGAGCGGTGTGCGCCATGAGTGGGGGCAGGCCCAGCATGGCTGAGGCACTGCGAGCACACACCTGTGTTATTTGTTAGCAGCGTCCCTCCCTCCCCACAGCGCGCCTGAACAAGTGAGCCTAAAAAAAGTGTCCACCACCGCCCCACTTATGTCAGGGTGGGAATCAGACACTGAAGAGCCCAGCAAACAGAAGAAGCTAAAGCAGAAAGACCCGCCTTGGAAGTCACAGATGCAATAGATTAAAATCCTGTTGTTAGTACCAACTACATAGTAAGGGGAGTATAGATCTTGAGAAACAAAGAACAGAGAACTATCCAAAAATGAACTGACCCTACACTGCCCAAAACAACACCAGAGAAAGTCCAAGATATACTTGTACTATTTTTACAATCATTCTTTCATTTGTTTTTCTTTTTTTTTTTAACATTTTTAAAAATTTAAGCCCTCTATTTCTCTTTTAATTTTTATTTTTATAAGCTACTATTACTTTTCAAAAAAAAAAGAGACCCTATTTTTAAAGCAAATGCCATATATATATGTGGTTGTTGTTGTTTTTTAATAAGTCTTGTGACTTTTTCTTCTTTTCTTTCTTCTTCTTTTCTTTAAAATTGTATTTTTGAAGAACCAACCTCTACCCTAGATTTTTAATCTTTGCTTTCTGGTATTTGTTATCAACTGTGTACCTTTAAAAACCCAGTCTTCAGTACTCATTCTTACTTGAGAGTGAGATTTCTGGCTTGACTGAGATTACTCTCTCCTCCTTTGGGCTCTCCTTTTTCTCCACCAAGTTGCCTGTCTCCTCCCTCCCTCTTCTCTTTTCTACCCAACTCTGTGAATCTCTGCGTGTTCCAGATGGTGGAGAAACTTAGGGAACTGGTTACTGGCTGGATCTGTCTCTCTCCTTTTCAGTTCCCTCTTTTATCCTCCTGGCCACCTCTGTCTCCTTCCTCCCTCTCCTCTGCTCTGTATAACTTCGTGAACTTCTCTGAGCTGTCCAGACAGTGGAGCGCACATAAGGAAGTGATTACTGGCTAGTTT
>SJYC01100419.1:0-10265 GCA_006408675.1 Madoqua kirkii
TGAAAGAGACACATGTACCCCAATGTTCATTGCATCACTGTTTACAATAGCCAGGACATGGAAGCAACCTAGATGTCCATCAGCAGATGAATGGACAAGAAAGCCATGGTACATATACATAATGGAGTATTATGCAGTCACTAAAAAGAATACATTTGAATCCCTTCTAATGAGGTGGATGAAACTGGAGCCGGTTATACACAGTGAAGTAAGCCAGAAAGAAAAACACCAATACAGTATACTAACACATATATATGGAATTTAGAAAGATGGTAATGATAACCCTGTATGCGAGACAGCACAAGAGACCCAGATGTATAGAACAGAGTTTTGGATTCTGTGGGAGAGGGAGTGAGTGGGATGATTTGGGAGAATGGCACTGAAACATGTATACTATCATGTAAGAAATGAATCGCCAGTCTAGGTTCGATACAGGATACAGGATGCTTGGGGCTGGTTCACTGGGATGACCCAGAGAGATGATACGGGGAGTGCTGTGGGAGGGGGTGGGTTCAGGATTGGGAACTCATGTATACTCTTGGCGGATTCATGTCAATGTATGGCAAAACCAATCCAGTATTGTAAAGTAATAATAATAATAATAATAATAATAAAACAGTGTTCACAATCATGGTGGTACTTCTACTGTTTTTCTCTTAGCCTTATAGCTTCCACTGAGCCCTGTGCACCAGAGGGTGGGGGAGCTGAGCATTTCCTGTGCCTTTTTTAAGCCCTTGGGATGAACTTTTTGCCTCTGGGTTCCTTGGGATGAAAACTATGTTTAAAAAGTCACTTCAACGTAAGCTTCACGGGAGTAAAAATCTTGTCTCCTTTATTCTCCGTTGCATCCCTAATACATCGAATAGTTCCTGGCATTGCACGAGGGCTCAATAAATATTTATTGAATGGATTTTTATGAAATGAATTTGTAAGTTCAAGTTTTGTTTTGGCAGGGTGCTCTTGGAGTGTGTGCAGGCTACCAGTAGGTGGCAGTGTGGTTTGAAGTGTGCATTCAGGAGTAGGGAGCTAGAGAACTGCCTGGTGGCCCAGCTCCTGCTGGGTTCTCAAGGCCGTCTGGGGTGGAAGTGGAGTGACTGGAGCAGAGTAGCAATTTGGGGGTGTTTACCATGTGCCAAAGCCACACAAAGAGCTGAGGCCACACAAGGACTGATTATTGACCCAGTTAATCCTCCCACAACCCTATAAGTTGGATGGATTACTCTCTTGACTTTGCAGACGGGGACACTGATTCATGGAGCAGTTAACTTACCAAAGTCCACGTGGCTAGGAAGGGGGTAAGGATTTGAACTCAGGCAGCTGACTTGGAGCTCACACTCAGCTGTCATGCCACAATGCCTAGAAGTAATTTCTGAGGTCTCAGGGGAATGACTCACCCTGGGGAGGAGCTGGTCACTGTGCAGGTCAAAAGAACCTTCTTGGGCATCTAAGGCCAAGCAAGGGGACAGGGGACACAAGGGAGCTGGGGCCCCCCACCGTAGTCAGGCCGTTCTTACCGGGGAGCGGTAAGAGAGCAAAGGCTGGATAGAGAGCAGAGCCTTCAGGTGGGGTTGGCACCAGCTGCTACCAGGAGCGCAGTGAGTACCAGGCAGGGGCAGACGCAGAGAGGTGTGTGTGAGGGGTGGGCCACAAAGGACCAGTGGTGGGAACACGCTGGAAATTCTGAAAAGGGGTTTCCAACCCATGTGAAAGGGCTGACTCATGCTTTCTGAACGACATCTGGAGAACTCTGGGCTTTTGTGGAGACTCATGAGTAGCCCCTGAGGTTGATGGGGAGTGAAGGTGGGGGAAACCTGAGCCCTCCTCTCAAATTCAGCTGGTGCATCGCTACCCTGGCCTCTTCTGTGGGGTTGTAGGGACCCCGTGTAGTGGTTATTTGTTTTAAAGTCTCTAATTTGGAGATGGTTCCACCAAATAGCTTGCTGAGTCCTTTTGACATCTGAAGTGGAAATGGTATTGGAAGCCCTGCTGACATAAAGATGAAGTGCCTTCCATGGGCCAGTCGCAGAGTCCACTTCGATAATGTAGCATGAAGCCTTTGAACCTGCTCTTTCCGCTCTCACTGCCATGTCCCGTCCCACCCTCTGGTAATAGCCCAGCCAGGGGTAATCTTTGCAGCAGCTGAGAAACCCTCTGGTTTGGACCGTGTTGTCTTGTCTCCATCCAGGCAGGCCTGGGCCCCACACCGGCCCAGCTTGAGAGCATGCCTGGCTCATTGTCTAAAAGAAATGGCCCGAGCATCAGCCTGCTGAGAGCGAGGAGGAAAAGGAGGAATCGTAACATTGATTTATTTGGGATAGGAAGAGCCGCAGAGTAGGAAAGCAGGGAGAGAGGGATCGTAAAACTGGCTCGGTTCTGCAACCTGCTGGGGCAGAGACCATCACAGCCAAGGCAGATGAGGTGGACACGGGAGAGCTGTCCATTCCTCCCCATCACTGAACAATAAAGCTAGAAGTCAAGGATGAAATAGGTGGGTTGGGAGCCCCCAGGACCCCGGCTAACGGCAAGCCTTCCTGCATTCGTGTTGACGCGCTTGCTGCAGCCGTTCTGTAGGAGCTGTCTGATGGCAAAGGCTTGGATGGCAGACTTGTTCTTCCATGTTAGCCCTGCCACTGGGTTGTCAGCTTAGCCGCTGCCAAGAGACCCACTTCACCTTCTTCTCCTGTGGGGCTCCTGGGCCCGCAAGGGGTGGAACTTGCCAGTGCATGACTCCAGACTGGCATCTGCTCTGGGATCAGCTGAGGTTTGAGAGGTCAAATCAAGGATTTCCCTCATAGCCAGGTTTATGTGGGGACTCAGGGACTCCATTGGAGAAGGCAATGGCACCCCACTTCAGTACTCTTGCCTGGAAAATCCCGTGGACAGAGGAGCCCGGCGGGCTGCAGTCCATGGGGTCGCTAAGAGTCAGACATGACTGAGCGACTTCACTTTCACTTTTCACTTTCATGCATTGGAGAAGGAAATGGCAACCCACTCCAATCTTCTTGCCTGGAGAATCCCAGGGACAGGGGAGCCTGGTGGGCTGCCATCTATGGGGTCACTCAGAGTCGGACACGACTGAAGCGACTTAGCAGCAGCAGCAGCAGCAGCAGCAGCAGGGACTCCATAGCCCATTCCATAGATACCAGTTCTGCAGATTGCTGCAAATCAGAGTGAGGTGAAGCACTTTTATTTATTTATTCCTTATTTTGTGATTGTGAAGGTTTTTTATTTTTATTGTACAAATTGAAG
Source organism: Madoqua kirkii (assembly GCA_006408675.1). Lineage (NCBI taxonomy): Eukaryota > Metazoa > Chordata > Mammalia > Artiodactyla > Bovidae > Madoqua > Madoqua kirkii. The sequence goes on from SJYC01100419.1 coordinate 3,250, forward strand.
CATCTCCCTAGCTTCCTCTGAGGCTGAAGGACAATCAGGTATTGTGTGAGCTTGTGTTTCCCTGACAGTTCAGGAGCTCATAGGCCTATGGGTGGCAGAAAAGCAGCACCCACTTGAAAGAGTCTGAAATATTTTCCGCTGAAAACCTCATGCCTGTGTTTGAGCCACGTTCAGTGACCTGGCTGAAGAGCTGACACCCATATGTGGTCTGCTTTTGTGCTATGGACTGGAGTCCTGGGAGCAACCTGACTCAATTATCTGGGTGTGGAGACTTGTAGGGAGAATGGGATCATAGATCTAGCCTTGGTTCTAGATTACCACTGTGTGCTAGGGCACACTTGTTTCCCCTCATCTTAGAACCTGGGGAGTCCTAGTCGTCCTTCCCTGGTGTTTACTGATCATGTTCTCCCTTGTTTGCTGTCGAGGGAAACACTTGCCACCTAAGGATGGTGGTGAAGAACCACCAGAACACCTGGATTGCTAGCGCAGCTCTAGCCTGTGAGCTGTATACCCTTGGACATGTTCCTTCATGGTGTCAGACCTCAGTTTCCCTGATAGTCAGGAGTGAATGGTAATGGTACCTCACTGGATATTTTTCATTTTTCCCTCCAGATTCATTATTCACCCTTCTCCGTCCTTCCATGGGCTAAGGAAGTTGATTTATATGTGCTATATCAATGAGCTTACATGACCTATGGGGTCCCAATGAGTTGGTCCAGTGGGCTCTGGCAGAAGGAAACTGGATAAAGGGAAGAGTGAGGTTGGGGAATTTATGCCCCTTGCTCCCTCCTTTGTGAGTCTCTGTGGTTGGTTTTATCCCCTTTCTTAGCTTTAGTGGCCCTCTTCCAGTGCTGCGTACCCATCCCTGCCCTTGCAAGTGTTTTCAGACCCAGGGGAGTCGTGGCTCCCTGCTGTTGCCAGCTCTGTAGTGCCACACCAGTACTTGCTGGCTCCTGGAACACTGCCTATCCCTTTGTAAGTGAGCCTTGATCAAGCTTTCCTCATTTGCCACATTTGAATATGCTGACTTTGTCCTGCCAGAATCTTACAGAAACCTCTTGCAAAGACACCATTTCATAGAGTTAATGCATATAAAGAGTTTAGAGCAGTGCCCGGCACAGAGGGTGGACTTGTTACACCTTAGGTGCTGTATGACTGTTAATTCGTCTCATATTATTATTGTGTCTCAGAGTCACAGGAGCATGTTGGGTGACTTAGGGGCCCGATTTCATGACCGTTGGGCTGTTCTGTCCTGTTTCTGACAGTCACACGTTCTTTTCTCTCTGAAGTTTGGATTGGTGAGTGGGTCAGCCTGTGCTACCCCTGGGCCCACCAGCCCCCTTATCACACCACGCTTGACCTTAGAGTCTACGTGGTTCTGTTCAGCCCTGTGTCATGGCTTACCCTACCCCTGAAGTCCAGAGAGATGGGGAGCATAACCTGTTAGCCGTAACGTTTGTTCAGTCACACAAGAGTGAAGCATATGATTGTGCAACCATCACTGGGATCTAGTTTTAGAAATTTTTAATCACCCAGAGAGGTCCTTCTTGCCAGTTTGCAATTACTCCCCATTTCCCCCACTCCATAGCCCTTGACAATCACTGATCAATTTTCTATTACTATAGATATTGTGTTCTGGACTTTCATGTCAGTGAAAATATAATACGTGGCCTTTTGTGTCTGTTGTCTTTCTTAGCATAATGTTTTCACAGTCCGTCCACTGTGTACCATTCCTTTTTATTATTGAATAATATTACATGGTATGGATAGACTGCATTTTATGCATCCATCTCCTGTTGAACATTTGGGTTGTTTCCATTTTTTGGTTATTATGAATAATACTGTTGCAAACATTGGCATATATCACATATGTTATTTATTTCTTGATGATCTGACTTGTCTCATTAGAATTTAAGCTCCGTGAAAGCAAAGTTTGTCATGTATCATATACAAAGTATCTACATTAATAATTAGTATAAATGTATATGACATATATGGGCTTTATACATGTATATATGGGCTTCCCAGGGGCTCTGGTAAAGAATCTGCCACAGGAGATGTGAGCCTTGATCAAGCTTTCCTCATTTGCCACATTTGAATATGCTGACTTTGTCCTGCCAGAATCTTACAGAAACCTCTTGCAAAGACACCATTTCATAGAGTTAATGCATATAAAGAGTTTAGAGCAGTGCCCGGCACAGAGGGTGGACTTGTTACACCTTAGGTGCTGTATGACTGTTAATTCGTCTCATATTATTATTGTGTCTCAGAGTCACAGGAGCATGTTGGGTGACTTAGGGGCCCGATTTCATGACCGTTGGGCTGTTCTGTCCTGTTTCTGACAGTCACACGTTCTTTTCTCTCTGAAGTTTGGATTGGTGAGTGGGTCAGCCTGTGCTACCCCTGGGCCCACCAGCCCCCTTATCACACCACGCTTGACCTTAGAGTCTACGTGGTTCTGTTCAGCCCTGTGTCATGGCTTACCCTACCCCTGAAGTCCAGAGAGATGGGGAGCATAACCTGTTAGCCGTAACGTTTGTTCAGTCACACAAGAGTGAAGCATATGATTGTGCAACCATCACTGGGATCTAGTTTTAGAAATTTTTAATCACCCAGAGAGGTCCTTCTTGCCAGTTTGCAATTACTCCCCATTTCCCCCACTCCATAGCCCTTGACAATCACTGATCAATTTTCTATTACTATAGATATTGTGTTCTGGACTTTCATGTCAGTGAAAAATATAATACGTGGCCTTTTGTGTCTGTTGTCTTTCTTAGCATAATGTTTTCACAGTCCGTCCACTGTGTACCATTCCTTTTTATTATTGAATAATATTACATGGTATGGATAGACTGCATTTTATGCATCCATCTCCTGTTGAACATTTGGGTTGTTTCCATTTTTTGGTTATTATGAATAATACTGTTGCAAACATTGGCATATATCACATATGTTATTTATTTCTTGATGATCTGACTTGTCTCATTAGAATTTAAGCTCCGTGAAAGCAAAGTTTGTCATGTATCATATACAAAGTATCTACATTAATAATTAGTATAAATGTATATGACATATATGGGCTTTATACATGTATATATGGGCTTCCCAGGGGCTCTGGTAAAGAATCTGCCACAGGAGATGTGGGTTCAATCCATGGCTTTGAAAGAAGGAAAGGAGGAAATGGCACCCCACCCTAGTATTTTTGCCTGGAAAATCCCAATTCGCAAAAGAATTGGACACAACTTAGCAACTAGACAACACAACAAATGACATGTATAAATGACTAATTGTGTTTGGCATTTGGTAGCTGCTTAATGAATTTTTTTAATGAAAAGATTTAGAAATAGTGAAAATAGAAATAAATCATCATGGAAATCCAGATTGATAGAGAATACGTCTTAGGGGCATCTGAGAGGTGCCTCCTCAGCCTCACTCAAGTGTCAAGGCCAGGGAATCTGTATTTTAGCAAGCTTTCCAGTAGATTCGGAGCACCCTGACATTGGAACAGCCTGTACACAGGTGGTGAAGTCAGGTACATTTGTCCCTGCCCCAAAAGCTGTCTCTTACAACTTTGTTATGGAGTGCAATAGAGTTGCCTTCCTCCCCCGTAATGATCCCACGTGAGCCATCTCTGTCTGGGTCAAGTTGATGTTGAAGAATTTTCCAAGAGGAATTTGGATTCTCTTCCTTTGCCCTGTGTACCATCTCTCTCACAATTCACCCACGAGGCACAGGTTTTCTTTTGTTATAGGGGTTGCTAAATGACTGAAGAGGCAAATAAAGCAGCTTGCAGTTGACTTAGCCAAAGGAGAGCCCAGGGCCATGGACAGGACCATGGGGAGCCATAGTGCCTTGGGGTGGGGGTGAGGGTAAGCAGCAGGCAGGGTGTGTGTGGACCTGCAGTCTGGGTGAGCAGGAGGGGCCATCAGGAGTCCCTGCAGAGGCACATTTCAACATCCAGGCAGGCTCATAACGCTCCCTTGCTTTGTATTGAACCGGGTACACTGCTGGCTTGCTTTTCAACTGTGCAGAGATGTACATGACTATCTTTTCTGGGAGAATCTGCTCCTGGTTTTTAGAGGAAAGCTTCGCTCTTTGATCCGACTTCTAAAAGAATAAGGCATATTATTTTTTATAGCAAAGACGACTTCTAAGAAGTTTGAATATTTAAACTTGAAGTCTCCCCTCAGTGTGTGAAAGCAATATTAGTGTCAGTAGGTGTAACGGATGAATAGTTAATGTAACAAGAGACAGAAAACCTGTAAAAGATCCATATCCAAATGAAAATGTATGTTTGAGCTAAACTACTACCTTTTTGCTACTTATTTTTTATTTGATAACAAGCATTAACTACATATGGGCACCGAGAGGCTCTGTGGGATAGATAAAGCATACGGCTACCTGAAAATGCATGTAAATTCAGCATCGGACTTAGCCCTTTTCTCTCCTTCGTGATTCTGAATGAGGAAGACAGATGTGTTATACAATGCAGAATGTGTATTATAAAGAGTAAAATAGATGCCAATTTCCTCTTTATAGCCTACATTGTCTACCCACCTCTATTAGAACTTATATCACATTGTAATGATTCACTTACTTAAAATCTATATATTATTTATTGGATACTCAGGCAATATGTTAAGCCTTTCATATAAAATACTTTGACCTCAACACAGTCCTGTGAGGTGGGAACTATCATTGGTCCTATTTTACAGACAAAGCAACTGAGGCTCAGAGAGAGGATGTCACTTGTCAAGGTCATGCATCTAACATGTGTCAGAACTTTAACTTGGGCCACCTGTGCCTGACTTCAAAGCTGACTCTCTTAACTACTCATTTGATTCCAGCAGTTCTCGAACTGTGGTCCACAGAACCCTGGGGGATTCCCTGAGACCCTTTCAGAGGGGGTTCATAAAGTCAAAACTTTTTTCATAATAATAAATTAATCATTTGTCTTTTGTTGATATTTATACTGGTGGAGTACAAGGAATGATGACTGAAACCTAAGGCATCTCCAGTTCAGTTCAGTCGCTCAGTCATGTTCGACTCTTTGCGACCCCAAGGCATCTTAGTACAAATCAAAGCAATGTTACCAAAAAGTGAAAGTGAAAGTCACTCAGTTGTGTCTGACTCTTTGTGACCCCATGGACTGTGTCCATGGAATTCTCCAGCCCAGAATACTGGAGTGGGTAGCCTTTCCCTTCTCTGAGGGATCTTTGCAACCTAGGGATCGAACCCAGGTCTCTCACATTGCAGGTGGATTCTTTACCAGCTGAGCCACAAGAGAAGTCCAAGAATACTGGAGTGGGTAGCCTATCCCATCAGCAGGGGATCTTCTCATCCCAGGAATCAAACTGGGGTCTCCTGTATTGCAGGTGGATTCTAAACTGTACCTCAAATCATTGAATTCTTCCCTGCCATATACAGTAAAAAATATTAGTTAATATTTGATATTATATATAATTAAGGGGTGCTATATAGCTCACTCACTGAATAGTTTCCAAATGAACAATGCATGATGTAAAAAAATCATGTCTGGGAGAAGATCCATGCAAAGTTTATTGTGCTTTTTAAAGGAATTAAGAAATATTTAAAAAACTTTTCTGTGTTTTAATTTCTAAAATGGCAAATATTGATAGATATAACCCTTAAAAGCTCTTTAAGGGTCCTCAATATTTTTTAATACTGGAAAGGAGATAAAATATTTGAGTGGCACTGCTACAGGTAGCTAGGAGAATGAGAGGTTCTTGAGCAGGTATCCCATCAGCAGGGGATCTTCTCATCCCAGGAATCGAACTGGGGTCTCCTGTATTGCAGGTGGATTCTAAACTGTACCTCAAATCATTGAATTCTTCTCTGCCATATACAGTAAAAAATATTATTTAATATTTGATATTATATATAATTAAGGGGTGCTATATAGCTCACTCACTGAATAGTTTCCAAATGAACAATGCATGATGTAAAAAAATCATGTCTGGGAGAAGATCCATGCAAAGTTTATTGTGCTTTTTAAAGGAATTAAGAAATATTTAAAAAACTTTTCTGTGTTTTAATTTCTAAAATGGCAAATATTGATAGATATAACCCTTAAAAGCTCTTTAAGGGTCCTCAATATTTTTTAATACTGGAAAGGAGATAAAATATTTGAGTGGCACTGCTACAGGTAGCTAGGAGAATGAGAGGTTCTTGAGCAGGAGAGTTATACTGATCATGTCTCAGTTACTGATCAAGTAACTCAATTCTATGCCCTTTTTTCATCATGGAAAGTGTCTCTGAAAATCACCATTGACAGTCATTGACATATGTTAAGCCAGTGAACCAGGTTAGATGAATCCAGTTAGGTTGACCAGACCGTGAAGCCCTGGATTTGTGAAAGCTGTCCAATTGCCAGGCCTTGGAAACCAGAGGTCCTCTCTGTAGACCACATTTATTATGTGTTTGCCCAAGATCTGCAGGGTCTGAGTATCAGGTCCTCAAAAAGCTTAGCTTCACTTCAGTCAGACAAGCTATCATCCCCATGAGGATTTCATTCTCTGGGTATGGGCAGTCCATATCCAGCAAGTGAAGGTTTATAATCAAATGTATAAACTTTCCTGGTGACTCAGATGGTAAAGAATCAGCCTGCAATGCAAGAGACCCAGGTTTGATCACTGGGTTGGGAAGATTCCCTGAAGAAGGGAGTGGCTACCCACTCTAGTATTCTAGCCTGGAGAATCCATGGACAGAGGAGCCTAGGAGGCTACAGTCCATGGGGTTGCAAAAAGTCAGACACGACTGAGTGTCTAACACTTTCACTTCTTTTTTATTTTTCATAGCTTCAGACCAGAAAAGTTAATTATGAACAAGCCAACATCATGGAAGAGAAAGGTCCATGCAAGGCAAGTGCTCTGGTGAAATAGGAAAAGAACATTACCCCACTGAATTCCTGGTTAATATCAGAAAAATTTGAGGGGTTGTGCTTGCCTCAAACAATAAAATGGGAAAGACTAGAGATCTCTTCAAGAAAATTAGAG